>JAQGDQ010000506.1:0-159982 GCA_030141605.1 Tubiluchus corallicola
GAGCTTTCTTATTGTAGTTAGTTAATTTTTATTATTTATTTCTGTTATTATTTTTATTATTATCATTAGACAAAAGCACCGTTACAGTTACACACAAAGTTATTATACATACAACAGCACAAATTGAAAATAAAATTACTACAAATCATATGAGTAATTAATTAGTGAAAAATTAATATGAAATAAGAGCAATAGGTAAAACCTAAACATTAAACACTCTCAGTCCAAAAAGCTAATAAATTGATTGTTTGATTATTGAAAAAATGTTGATTATTGCTATACTACGTACAGCCAGCACACCACAAACAGTTAATTAACCTTCCACTACGAAAGGCGGCACACTGTCACCGCCTACATTTTTCTTGAAAGGAATGGAGGGTGACAGACAGCCGCACGAACTCAACACCAAGCTCAGTTTACCTGTTTTATCCCAGGCCTGTTTTACCTGCCGTAGGTTTCACTGCTACGGACATGAAAAAACATCGTAGAAAATTTTAGCAGCCATGTGATTGGGGTTCCTTCGCAACAAGTAACGCTAATTATCCGATCAGCGACTGAAGCCAGGTGCATTTGCACTGTATAGTACGTTCTGTTGCAAAATTGCTTGTTGATAGTAGGTAAAACGTGCTTAGTTGATTGTTCTGCATTCTTATAAAATAATGGATTAAGGATTAGTAATGCGACTTTTGTAAAAATTGGCTTCTACATATAAGTATGTGCTTATTTGTGTGTGTGTGTGCACGTGCGTGCATGCATGAATGCATATACGTGTGTGGGGATGTGTACATGTGTATACATAAAACTAATATTAGTGTTTAATAACAAATGGCTATTTGTTAATTTACAAGATTCTGTTTTAGTAACACACTGTGCAAAAGTCAATGCGGTCCTGTTAAAAAGCGTAATGAAAGGGTTAAAATGTTGCACTACTTACTAGTACACCACAAACAGTTAGCTTAGATGTGCCAATTCTAGTCAGCACACCACAAACAGTTAATTTACATGTTTCACTTCTAGCCAGCACGCCACAAACACTTATATAACCACTCTGTATGGGTATAAATATTTGTGAAGTGCAGTGAATGATGAATAAAAGTAACGTTGGAAGACCGAATGTGTCTCTTCAATCTTTCTGCAATTTGACTTCTCCGTAATTCATTTTTGCTCCGCAAACAAACTATGTAAAAATTTCAGCTTAACAATCGAACTCTTTTCATGGTGTGTTAATTTCATTTTTAAATTAACTAAATGGTGGCACAAAAAAAGCAGAAATCTGCTTCATCTTTGCATTAGGAACTTAAAATTATTGAAATCTTGGAGCAATGAAAGAGCAGTAACGCCACCGTAGTTTCGTCACGAGTGATTTCTTACATTTTGCGCGAGCATGTTTAATCTTCTACTACAACGTCTGACAACGACTACAATATTAGGGCGCAAACTTTTGAATGGAGTATTCTACGAGGAAGTGGTGCTGACAAGCCTTAGGCACAGCCGCGTCTAATTGTTTGCCGGATGACTGCTGTGTTTACCTGTCTTGAAGGTGGTATTCTTTTATTTTAAATTATTCCTACCCAATGTCTACAGTAAAAATAACGGGCACACGATGACAATGTACAGTGGAGGGGGAGATTGATAAATTTCTCGAGCCGTTTTGGCAATCCCAAATCAAGATGTTAGGCCTCCTAAAGTGGTCTTAAAGGAGCACAATGGCGGTAGCAAGGGGGCTGCTATAGAGTCCTCAGCGGGGTGCAGGAATTCATGGTGATCTCACGAGCCAATTCTGTGACAGAATCAGGTTGCAGCTGATTACCAGAGCCATGTTTCTTATGCTCATTTCCAATCTGCTCTTGGTGCTGCTTTATTTTTATTTTTATTATTGTTTTTATCATTATTACACAAAAAACCCCTACAGTTTCACACAACGTTAAGTTACATACAATTGCACAAAGTGAAAACAAAATTAGCACAATTCGTTATCAAGTGAGTAATGAATTAGTGCGCAACTAATGAAAGTGAATACAGTGCCATCATTTCTTTTTTTTGCGTGCAGTCAGATGTTGTAGTAGAAGATTAGGTGTGCTCATGAAAAATGCATGAAATCACTCACGACAAAACTAAGATGGCATTATGCTCAAAACCGTAAGTTTCCAATAATTTTAAGATCCTGACTAAAAGACCCGAAGATGATATTAAAAGTAGAAAGGAACAAGCAATGCATGCTTTTCTTCAGCACAAGAATGTATTAGCTAGCAAGAAATTAAGACTTCGATTACTTAATGCTTACCTTACCAGCATATTTATGTACAACAGTGAAGCTCAGGGTGTAACGATCACTCAAGAAAAGCAGATTGACTCATTTCATAGAAGTCTTCTTCTATGAAAGTTTTAAAGATAAGATAATCAAAAACGAAGACTTATCCACCAGAACGAAAGAGATTTCTTGCATTTCCTAAGATTCTTCATACATCTTCTAAGATTATCAACTGAAGCACCAGTAAAAATTGCCTTACAGGAAGCCGTAAGGCTTTGCAAGAAACCACCCGGCAAACCAAAAACAACTTGGATAGCTAAGATGAACAAAGATGTTCAACAACTTCAATCAAATCTATCTTTAGGAGAGAAACGTACCCTGTTAATAGCAGATAGAAGTAGCTGGAATACTCTAATAAATGTTGATACCTCAGTGTTTACAGCAGGTGGAATGAGATTTTGAAAAACATGGACGGAAGAAGAAAATGAATCGTTTTTTTGCCTCCATTTTGTTCATTTAAAAACGGAATTAACACACCATGAAAAGAGTTCAATTGTTATCCTAAAGTTTTCACATAGTTTGTTTGGGGAGCAAAAATTGTAATTTCTAAACTTAATTCTGGGAAGACTGAAGAACCCCATGCCTTAGTATAAATGTTACTGTTATTCATTAATGACTGTACTTGACAAGTATTTATACCCATACGATGTGTTAAATAAGTGTTTGTGGCGTGTTGGCTAGGAATGGAACATTTGATTTAACTGTTTGTGGCGCGTTGACTAAGAATGTAACATTTAGTTAACTGTTTGTGGCGCGCTGGCTAGGAACGGAACATTTAGTTTAACTGTTTGTGGCGCGCTGGCTAGGAACGGAACATTTAGATCAAATGTTTGTGGGGTGCTGGTAAGAAGGACAACGTTTTAACCAACTGTTTGTGCTGGGTTATTTATTTATTTATTTATATATTGAACAAAACAAATTACAAGAAACAAAGAAAAACGACTTAAAAAACATTATACGTCGAAACAAAATAACCACACATAGGTGATATTAATGGTGGTATAACAATTTTCAACGATTTTTCAATAATTAAACCATAATCAAGTTATTTACGTTTGGACACAGAGTGTTTAATGTTTAGGTTTGTCTTACTGCTCTTAATTAAATACTTAAATGTTAACCAATTTTTAAACATGATAAGAGCCGATATTTTAATCATACTAGAATTTAACATATAAATTATTATGCCTTGTTCACCATGAAGAAAATGGTAAAATATGTTTTAGTGCTTGACTTGAAAATTGATACTAATTTTTATAGTTGAAATACAGCATAATATCCCTCTTCCTTATTTAGAAAAGAAGCGGGGAGAGTATGACAGTTAGAACTGCATAGAAGCAATTTATGTTGGTCAGCCATCTAGTTACTGAGAAAATTCAATGTTGTTCAACTTGAGCCATTATGCACACACACGCACACACACACACTCATGCATGCACGCACACACTCACACACACACACACACACACACACACACACACACACACACACACACACACACTCGCACACACACACACACGCACGCACGCACTCAGTGAGCAATCAAGAGAGTAAATCTGCCTTCAAAAATAAATGCATTGATGAAATCTAAGCCAAACTATTTGCCTTTGTCAGACATTGTGTAATTTCTATTAAACAGTGAACCTGTACTGACAACACAAATATTGCTTACATAATACAAACCTCAGTATGTCTTTGAAATATTTCATCTGCGTAATTCGTTATGCTAATGGTCGCCGTGGTTGCTATGGAAACTGCAGTGTTATTATTTCAGTTTCTGCAAGTTTCTTGTGTCTAAATGCAAGTATGTTGTCTTGTAAAGTAAGTTTTTCTTGTAAAGTTGAGCTCGCTCACCATTAAACATGTTTTTAACCTATTATTTAAGTGTCAGAATTATTTTGGTATTATTATAGGTGTTGAAATGTATACTTTTTACCGTACTTCAAAATGGTTGCTATGATGTGATAAATCATTCAGTTTTTCTTTAAAAATATTTGCTAAAACGTTTTTGGAAACGTTTAACTCTTTTAAAATTTTTCGACACCGTAAAGGTTTTTAATCAGTTTTGTAAAAACCCTACAGGTACTTGAAAATTAGATTTGAAACCAAAACCGGACCTAATCTTAAACTGTAGGTTAAGACAGTCTACTCTTTAATATATTGCACCATGCAGCATGCCTGTGGAAGCATTTTTGCTGTTGAAAATTATGTTAGTTTGTGATGTCATCAATAGTTGGGCTCGCCCGCCATTAATTAAGATTGAATCTCAGAAATGCTTTTCAGGTATTACTAGTGCTAAAATGGGTAGTTTTTACCCTACTTCAAAATAGGATAGCATGTTATTATTATATATGATAGTTGTTTTGAAGTAATCACAAACAGTTTTTTTTAAAATTCAATATTACAGAAAAAGTAAAAAGACGTGGCAATTTCTTCGCTGCCAATGAGTAGACTGAAAAACGTGCTCAATTCTGATTGGCTGACCTACTAAATGCATATAACGAAGCCAAGTTATACAGGCAGTTCTAAATAAGTACAACTTTAGATTAAAGGGCAAGCAGAGAGAAATCTTCCGAATAATAGTAACATATATAATCTATGATTTATACATCGGATACGGTGTTACAGCGTTAATTATGTTGAAGCGTTTACTTTTTATACGATTTGGGGTAGTACATGAAAAACCGTCTTTTAAGATAATCAGTTTTGTAAAAACGTTAGAGGTACTTGAAATTTTGGATTGTTTCATTAGTTATTTTATTGATTTTTTTGTTTGACTACTTTTGGTTTTTTTATCTATAACAAACTCTTAATTGAATAAACTTTGCAGAACTTCTAGTGTAAACCTAAGTATGTCATTATTCGCAATTCGTTGTATTTAGCTTGGAAAACGGCTCGTCATGAATACAGAGGGTGTTGGAATTTCCCATCTACCGTAACTTTTGCAAAGTCGATTCCGGATGTGAAATCAGCTTACGAATGCATCTTTCGATGCCGAGGATTCAGCAAGACGACTCATCCTCCCGGCGCTTTTGCGGTGATGAGAAAAAGTAGTGAAAGCTACGTCTGCCACTGTGATGATTCCACGGGCACTGGGAAAGGTACAGCTGGTTTGCAATGTGAAACGTGTCCAGGTGATGATGATGGTTACTGTGGTGTAGATGCGTATGCTGTGTACGACACGGGAGGTAACGCTTTTATGCTAGTAATGTCATTGTATGTGTGCTTGCATTGTCCATAAATCAGCAATTATTCTTTTCTAGTTATTCACACGTCCTGAATCTCCATTTCACGAGGATCATTTTGATACCAAGCTCATCGCTCTCTGTTATTTCTAAGCTGAGATAATCCATGTTGAAGTTGAGGTGCAGGCTATGCACAAAAAAATATAATCTTGAGAAAATTGTTAAAGTTAGCCACTGCTTTTTGTCTCGTTTCTACAAAGCACTTAGCAACTGTACAAATGTTGGTTGTTCCGGGCTTTGCAAAAACACAAGTTATGTTTAAATCCAATAGATGACTCTTCCTGATAAAGATCTGGCCTTGGCAGCAGAAAAAGCAAAATGACTGCTTCCATGAGCTATTATTAGAATTTGAAAATAAGTTTTTTAGAATTGCATCACTAGTTTCTAGACAGAAAAATGAGTAAGGGGTTATAAAATTAGATTTTTAGTATTTATTGAACATTTTCTTGATAATTTGATGCTAGAAGATAAAACTGCAGTATAATCATCATTTGTTTTTACAAAAACAAAACAAAAAATTGGTTGTTGGTCCAATTTTTGATGCATTCTACTTTTGAAGAGTCATAACTCTACATTTTTATTGAGCGACGATCGTTTCGGCTATTGAAGCCATTATCAAACTATAAATGAAGCCAAAAATAAGAATAAATAATACATTAGTGATACAAAGACACAAACTGAAACTACAAAAAAACAGATTAGAATTTATTTTATCAAAATAAAGTAGGTTGTAATGGAAGAAATTGCAAAGTAATGTGCAAAATTTGACTATGTTCCTCGTGGTCTGTAGTGGTCCTGATGGATTTAGTTGCTTATTGTAGTTCCCACTTGTTGTAAATTGTGCAAAATGTAGAAGTTGTGTTGCACTCTTCTCATAATAATAATAATAATAATAACAACAACAACAACAACAACAACAACAACAACAACAACAACAACAACAACAACAACAACAACAACAGCAACAGCAGCAGCAGCAGCAACCAACAACAACAACGACAACAAAAGCAACAACAACAACAACAACAACAACAACAACAACAACAACAACAGCAACAGCAACAGCAACAGCAACAGCAGCAGCAGCAACCAACAACGACAACAAAAGCAACAACAACAACAACAACAGCAACAACAACAACGACAACAACAGCAACAACAACCAACGACGACGACGACAACAACGATAATAATTACTGTGAACAAAATAATAATGCCGACCATCGTTTCGGCTACTGAAGTCATTATCAAACTCTAAATGAAGCCAAAGAATAAATGTTACATTAATGACACAAAGGCACAAACTGAAACTACAAAACAACTGACTAGAATTTAACTTATCAAAGTAAACCAGGTTGTAGTACAAGAAATTGTAGAGAAATGTACAAAATGTTCGCCTAACACAAAAGAACCAAAAGAGAACACAACATTGTAAACAATTAATCCAGGGCTACGTAATGAAGAACCACAGCCATAAGCATTATAAGAATAAAACACAACTTCTACATTTTGCACAATTTACAACAAGTGGCAACTACAATAAGGGAAACCAACAGCATGTCAATGTGAAAGAGACAACAAACTAAATCCACCAGGACCACTACAGACCCCAAGGAATATGATGAAACAAATTTCAAAAACACAGAAACAGATAGAATGCGACAAGGTGCCACCAGTGGTTAGGGGTGAGCATCGAACGTTCGAGTTCAAACATTCGAATCGAATTCGAACGCTTGAATTCGATTCGAACGAGTTTTTTTAGTTCGAACTCGATCCGAATCCAAAACTATAGATTCGAATAATTCAGCACTTCAATCACATATGTTCCTGATCATTAAAACGATTGAAACATCATGCAATTAGCATAATTTAGCTGTGATTTCTGCGCACAACTTTAAACAAATTACTAGCCGTTTTATTGCAGAACAAAATCGAGTGATATGCATAATCTTTGTAAGACTAATTTTTACTGGTGGTTCGAAAGTCATTCTATCTCAATTCGAATTCGGTTCGAATTCGAAACACTGAAGTTCGGTTCGATTCGAATTCGAAAGTTACAAATTCGATTCGATTCGAATTCGCTTTCTGGTAGAGAATACTCACCCCTACCAGTGGTAGTTGCGCATTAAGAGTTAGACGGTCCTTTTTATCATTATTGTGTGACTTGATTTATACTTTGATAATGGTTTCAGTAGTTTGAAACGATCGTCGCTCAGTAAACATGTTGATTGCTGGAAGCTGGCTCTTTTATACATCAGAACTCTGTTTTAACTATGCTGACTTATGGATGGTTTTGGTTTGCAAGCACACGTGTAGTATTTGTTTGCTATTACAATTTAACATACGTTTTAACAATCTTACATATTTAAATATGTGGTATTCTGATTTCTGATTTCTGAATACGTGTTTTCTGATTTTAGCGCCTCACGAATACCAAGGATGTTTTGCATACTTTAAACCGGAGATATACTTCCCAGTTACGGCTTCATTAGACCAACAGTCGACTACCTTAGATAATGATTGTCTAACAATATGCAGAGATAAAGGTTATCTATTTGGTAGTATCCATGTCTCGCCATTGACTCAGACGTATGAGTGTGTTTGTGGAAATGGTTTTCCGTTCGACAGGTTTGTCTCGAATTGTACGCGCTGCACAAACACGACAATTGGAACTTGCCCTAGAGAAAAGACAGTGTCTGTGTATGCTACTGAAAGTAAGTATGACCTCACTGGTCAGTTTCGGATGTGGCGCACTGTTCAGTGCTTTGATATTAAACGTTGGCATTGCAGCGATACACTCGTGTCTCGGTTTGCCGGACCTTTGCTTGGTTCATGCATATCAGAAGAATCGGAGATAATCTGATCTGTTAAAAAAAGTCTCGCTACTACGGCCGCAGCCCGCTGTTTCGCTAGCTGGCCGCTAGTTGGCGAGCCGTCACTTTGTTTACATACATCATTAAATCTGTGTAACTACTTGTTTATCTCTGTGTATAAAAATATAGAGTCAATTATGCGGGAGTTATTTGAGTCAGTTACCGACAGTTTTTATATACTTTTTGCATAGGAGCGGCCTGTGCTAGACATTATTGAGACAATTAGGTGATCGATTCTATATTACCATACTACAGTGCCTCCTGTATTAGCTTAGTATCAGTAAATGCAGACAATTGGCAAATTCAGGCCGATGTCTCCCCACTTTTGTCCGGCAAACCGAGATATGAGTGCATACATCAGTAATAATTTGCTTTTGCTTTGCGTGTATGAAAAATCAACTGACTTACGACCTATACAACTTACAACAGTTTTTGACTTTACGATACAACAACAACTTAGCTCATTGTAAAAAACGAATAATAACTTCCTCCGTTTTAAAGCAAAATAGTTTTAAGACACAATTTGTTTCGATAAAATTATCAGTAGGCGACGCCATATTTAGTGCACAGTGCAAATAATTTATGCAAAACAATGAAAGTTCTGGAAAGTTCTACAGATTTCTAGTTCTACTAAGTTCTAGAAAGTTCTACAGATTTCTAGTTCTACTAAGTTCTAGAAAGTTCTAGTTACAGAAAATTCTAGAAGTCTCCAGATACTCATAGTATCAATGCTCCCATATAGTCACATATGGAATTTTATAAATTTTGTGTTGGGGTGACTTTTTTCAAATACCGAATGGAATTAAACTCATTTTCATTATTTTTAAGCAAAAGTTCATCGATTGATAATACAGGAAATCATTTATATTATAAAAAGTTACAAAGACATAACTCTAGTGCACACGCACGCACACACACTCACACAGTTTTGCACGTAGGGTGCACCACTTGACCATATGTGTTCGAGTTGTTTCGTACCCAAAATGCCGGAACCGATTGTAGTCGTAAGTCGGCGACTACCTGTGATGATCCATAGCAATGCAGCATTACCTTATAAAAAATCTATTCCTTGTTTTGTGCACATGCACGTCTTTTCATGGTCTTTTCCGTATGTGTATTAATAACGCCCGTTTATTGTTTCTGCGATTGATAATCATCGCAAAAAGATGAAAAGACACATTTGTGTTCGCTTGACAACACCTTGACAATGCCTCACAGCCCCTGCTATTGTAACAGTAACAGTTTCAACAGCTAGCTAGAACTTTACCTAGTTCATTTTTTCTTGTTCCCAAGCAAGATCCTGCTAGTAAATCACTCTGTGCACAGACTAATGCATAGTTAAGTAAAGTCCATGTAAAACAACTGAAGTTACTGGCCGACGGCTTTGCTTTACCCATGCCACATTACAATTGTTATCTATTATTTATCCACTTGCATCAGTACCAATGTTGCACCATGAACTCTGTGATGAGATATTACGCTTATTGTTTAACAGAATAAGCCTTTTCACAGTTCCAGTGATTGACGATGATCGTGAAAAGATGAAAGATTAACTGTACCAGACAGCGCGTTTGTATATAACGCGTCGCAGCCCATGCTGTTGAGATACTAAAAGTTTTAACAGCTAGCAAGAACCTTACCTAGTTCATTTTTCGTTAGCAACATCCTGCTTGTAAATCAATCTACGCACAGACTAATGCATAGTTAAGTAAAGTCCATGTAAAACAACTGAAGTTACTGAACTGATGTGGCAGACGGTTTTGCTTTATATTGTTGTCAAGCAAGATCCTGCTAGTAAATCACTCTACACACAGACTAATGCATAATTAAGTGAAGACCAAGCAAAATAACTGAAGCTACTGAACTGATGCCGGCAGACGGCTTTGTTTTACACACACTTCAAGTGCGGTTGTTGTTAAGACACTGCTGTGGTACACATGACCTTTGACCTACAGCAACTGCGCATGCACACAGTGAAACTACAAAAAACCTTGTTAACAATCATTTTGCTGTTTTCCAATCTTCTCATTCTAGATTTTGCGATGGACTCCGACATCTTGGGCTGTTGGGCTGACAAATTTCCTAATGCATCAAATCCTGAAGATGCTGGAGAAAGAGACATGTCGTACTTGAATGACACAATCACAGATTTGACACCAGATAAATGCAGGGCACATTGCCTGGAACTTAATTATGCTTATGCTGGCCTACAAGCTGGGACAGAGTGCTGGTGTGGAAACACATACGGACAATACGGACCGGCCAGAAACCCCTGCAACTATAAATGTGGTGGAAGTGGGGATGAACAATGCAACTTGTATGATGCATCTTGCGATTCTTGTGGTGGAGACTTGGCTCTGCAAGTTTATCCTACAAATGGTAAGAATTAGTTTACTTCACTGCCGGTAATGAGTTTGACAAACAAAATGTCTAAAAAAATGGGTTACTGGTATATTTTTATGATATACATTCGCATACATTCATATACACACATTCACATATTAAGCTTTGCTTCTTCACATTTTTTAAATGAGTTGCGTTGCGTTCAGTTGTGTGGGTATCGTATGGCACAAGTAGAACATGAGTAGGAAAGGAGTTGCGTTGCATTCAGTTGTGTGGATATCGTATGGCACAAGTAGAGCATGAGTAGAAAATGAGTTGTGTTCCATTCAGTTGTGTGGATATCGTATGGCACAAGTAGAGCATGAGTAGGACATGAGTTGAGTTGCATTCAGTTGAGTGGATATCGTATGGCACAAGTAGAGCATGAGTAGGAAATGAGTTGTGATGCATTCAGTTGTGTGGATATCGTATGGCACAAGTAGAGCATGAGTAGGAAATGAGTTGCGATGCATTCAGTTGTGTGGATATCGCATGGCACAAGTAGAGCATGAGTAGGAAATGAGTTGAGTTGCATTCAGTTGAGTGGATATCGTATGGCACAAGTAGAGCATGAGTAGGAAATGAGTTGAGTTGCATTCAGTTGAGTGGATATCGTATGGCACAAGTAGAGCATGAGTAGGAAATGAGTTGAGTTGCATTCAGTTGAGTGGATATCGTATGGCACAAGTAGAGCATGAGTAGAACATGAGTTGTGTTGCGTTCAGTTGGGTGGATATCGTATGCCACAAGTAGAGCATGAGTAGGAAATGAGTTGCATTGCATTCAGTTGTGTGGATATCGTATGGCACAAGTAGAGCATGAATAGAACATGAGTTGTGTTGCATTCAGTTGTGTGGATATCGTATGGCACAAGTAGAACATGAGTAGGAAATGAGTTGAGTTGCATTCAGTTATGTGGATATCGTATGGCACAAGTAAAGCATGAGTAGGAAATGAGTTGAGTTGCATTCAGTTGGGTGGATATCGTATGGCACAAGTAGAGCATGAGAATGAAATGAGTTGCGTTGCATTCAGTTGTGTGGATATCGTATGGCACAAGTAGAGCATGAGTAGGAAATGAGTTGAGTTGCATTCAGTTGAGTGGATATCATATGGCACAAGTAGAGCATGAGTACACGGTAGTGAGTTATTTTCTAGACACTCAACATAAGTGATGGCATAAGTATATCAAAATGGCAGTGTAGCCATTACTATCACTTGCTTTGTATTGGACTGTGTCTTCTGTGAATGACAAAATAATAAGTGACAGTTTAAATTTTGTATCCGTCATTTAATCTCAAACTTAATTTTTGAACTTTTGTTTGTTTAAGTGCTGGTTCCGGGAGGGGAACTTCTAACCGGTTGCCTCAAGGTGGCTCAGGAATTCCCGAATTCTATTGTAATAAGACGAACGTCTATGACAGCTACAATGTGCATCCATTTTTGCTATGAATTGGGTATGACGTGTTTATTAACTAAATAATACTGTAACTCGTAGCTTTAGAAGCAACCAAAGCAGTTCAAAAAGTGTGACTTTTTTGGCAGATTTTAGAGCTTCGACCTTTACGGTCGTTTAGAAAATGATACTAATTGTTCACACTGTCGGTACGCGTTGTGAACGCATTGCTACACATCCGTAATTGTTCTTATTTGCAGTAGCCTTGGAAATTTTATCATACCACAACACTTTCATTTACTAGTTGCTGGTTGCTATAGTAACAGGTTGCAAGTAGAATTCCAGCGCACAAAGTTTGTTCACAGGTCTCACTTGATAGAAACAGCAGCTAGTATAGTAGTCAGTCGGGAAGCAAAAACATGTATAATAATTGCTCAGTTTGTGTTATTAATGCACTTTTAAACCAGGATAATGCAATATATGTCAGTCTAATGCTTCAAAATAAGCAAATATGTTGTTTAAGTTGTTGATAAAATGAAAATTGGTTTTCAGCAAAGTAAAAAAAACATCATTAAAATGAACCATTGCGTCGTTAAGTGAAAAAGAGGTGTCACATGTGCAGTGTCGGTAATATGAAACGTCGCTAAATGGGGAGTCATTAAACGAGGAACTGCTGTAATTTAAAACAGCCTTTTCTTTCCCTTTAAGCAGGAAGCAAAAAGCTAATCTGAAAATATCTAATGCTGCTGAGTTGAGCTTAATGGTCTATTTTTTGCCTTTAGTTCGTGCTCTTAATTTTTTTACCTTTCAGGTGAAGATATTGCTGTATTAAGCAACCACGATGAATGCACATGTACAGGATGCGTATCACCTCAGACAGTGCATGAGCAAATGTACTGCGCTACTTGTGCCGGAGCTTTTACCGGCCGTAGTAATTATTTGGACCTGTGCGGGTCAAACGTAACAGGCTATAGTAGCGTTCAGAGAGTTTATTCTGGTGAGCAATATTGATTTTTAATTTTGACGCAAAATGCTTCGTGTCAGAGGCATAGCATAGTAAAGTGTGGACGACAGGGTGCAATCGTCCCTGGGTGAGAGGGTGCAATTGTCCCCGGGTGAGAGGGTGCAAAATTCTTCAAGAGTTTGATGACTGTTGATTATCGTATATATTAATTTTGTTGGTATGTTACATATCTATATATATATATATATATAGCATTCGAGGCTACAGCTCCGACAGCGGCACCATTTGCAGCAATCTATATGTCAAACGAAAGCCCTCGATCTAGTGTCGTGCCATTGGGGGTTTATTTTTCTAATCAGGCCCACTGGGAGGAACTGGGGGCGAAAAACCTCCAAAAATGGCCATTTTCGGCCGTTTTTTTGCAAAAATTATACCTCTTATTTCTGAAGAACGGGAACAGGTCGAAGATGGTGCTAGTGGGTGTAGTAGGAATATTTAGAATTTGCAGGAGGGCCACGGCTTCCCGTAACGGACGCTTTCCTGGACCCAATTGCCGATTTTTTCGAAATTTTGGTCAAACAGCCTGTAGAAAAAACGTTCTAGCGGCGCCTGGTGGGACTCTCGGAAGAAGATATATAGCTGTTTAGAAAGAGGAGGAACGGGGCTACTCGATGATGAGGTCTGTATTTTAGGACGTCTCCACCCTTTGAAGCTGTGATGAGTTAATTAGAGGTTCCATTTTTGGCAATTTTCGCTTGGAAAACAGCTGACACAAAGCCATTGTTGTGACGTCATCCATTATACTCTGCCTATAACCTTATAACTTTAATTCAGTAAAAACTGCTGCTGCTGACTTTGCTTTTTCCCCGTTTTCGTTACGCTTTACAATAATTTGTTATGTTTAGTGTGGAAAAGAGCTCGCCATGACTACAGGGGATGCTGGATGCTTCCCGTCGACGTCACGTTTGCAAAGTCGTTTACCAATGTGAATTTAACCGCTTACGAGTGCATCGCTCAGTGCCGGGCATTTAGCAAAACGTCGCAATCTCTCGGCAGTTTTGCACTGATGGAAAAAAGTACTTTCAACTACACCGAAAGTTACATCTGTCACTGCGACGATACCGTGGGGACGGCAAGAGCCGTTACGGCTGCGGATTGTGGCTTCCTTCCATCGTCTATCATAGGCGCTCAATCTGAGCCGTGTTCCAAATGTCCGGGCGGAAATGATGGTTTCTGTGGTGGAGATGCATATGCTTATGCAGTATATGATACGGGAGGTTAGAGATTTGCTTCATTACTTATGGCGTAGTATTTGTCTTGCATCATTTTTGTAACCTAACATTTATTATGCTAACATCAAGAAGGTGTCTTAGCATGTCTTTTGCAGAAATTTTACTTAATCAATCTCTCTCTCTCTCTCTCTCTCTCTCTCTCTCTCTCTATATATATATATATATATATATATATATATATATATATATATATATATATATATGAAATTAACACTGATCATGTAGAAACTAGGTTAATAGTATTACTAATACACCACAAGTAATTACTTCATCTGTTTGGCATATAATCATAAATTCGCTATGACAGTTGGGCGGTACTTATCTATCAGCTTAGGGCATCGTGAAGTTTGATACGCCCCTGCTTCATAACTCACAATCATGTTCAAAACCAGGTGGTAATAAATTTCATTTTGATGTATAAAAATTGATTCTGATTTTAGCGCCTCACGAATATCAAGGATGTTTCGTATACTTTAAACCGGAGATATATTTCCCAGTTACGGCTTCATTAGAACAACAGTCGACTACCTTAGATAATGATTGTCTAGCAATATGCAGAGATAAAGGTTATTTCTTCGGCAGCATCTATTCTTCGCCGCTGACCGACGCGTACGAGTGTCTTTGCGGAAACGGGTTTCCGTTCGACAAGTTTTCGTTGAGTTGTGCAAGTTGTACAAAGACAGCAACTGGGACTTGTCCGGGGAAAAATGCGGTGTCTGTTTATGCTACTGAAAGTGAGTATTGCTTATTATGTAATGTAATAAACCTTTTCACAGTTTCGTTGTGCACACGCGCAGTTGCTGTAGGTCTAAGTTTGAGTGTACCGTAGTGACGCGTCTTAAGTACTACCATCGTGTAACATTTGGTTAAAGCAAAGCCGTCTGTCACATCGATTCAGTAAATTCTGTTGTTTAATATCGACTTTACTTAATCATGCATTAGTCTGTGCATTCAATGATTTACTAGCAGAATCTTGCTTGGGAACAAGAAAAATGAACTAAGTAAGGTTCTAGCTAGCTGTTAAAACTGTTACTATTACATCAGCATGGGCTGCGAAGCATTGTTACATGTAAACAAATGCGTTGTCTGGTACACTTTGACTTTTTCGCGATCATCGTCAGTCGCTGGAACTGTGAAAAGGCTTATTGTTATAGTTAGTTTAGCATTGGTGGTGATAGTGTTTCTGTGGTGACGTTGGTAGCCATTTTCCTTTAGACAGATGTGCTTACAACAGCAGTGGTTTAGCAACAATGACAACATTAGTAATAACAATGTATGAAAAAAAACATTTGAAAAATTATGCAATCAGCGCTGTTTCTGTGCACAATTTTTAAACAAATTAATAGTGTTTTTGCTGCAGAACAAAATCAAGTAATATGCATTATCTTTGTAACACTGCTTTTTGTTAAGGATTCGTAAATGTTTAAAGGAAGATTGTTTTAAAACTAGACAAGTTTTAAAAAAAACTCGAATTTCAAATTTACCAAATCTGTGCTGTTGAACATGTGCCGCATGAGCCGTTGAACATGTGCAAATCGTCACAAACTAGCACATCTGCACTGACAGGTACAGCACCGATTTTATATGCAGTGCATTTCCGAAATGTAGGCGCTAGTGCCTGTCTAATCAGCGAAATGCGAAATGCATGTAACAGCGAAGAGCTAGTTGTGAAAATTGCATGTTTTCTTTCAATATTTTAAAGAGTATATTGTTTTGACCTGCAGTTTGAGATTCGCTCCAGTTTTGCTTTAAGACTGAATACAAGATCTTAAAGAATTTCAAGATTGAATTCAAAATTTAGTTTACAAGTTTTGAGCTTACAAGTCAAAAATTCGATGCGGTTCGATTGAAATTCACAGTCTGATAGAGAACTTTCATCCCTCATGGTAATTTTCTAGCCCACAATGATTTGATAATTAGTTTATTGGATAATGTACCGTCTACTATCGTCTTCTTCTTCCCAGCTTTTCCCTATGCGGGGTCGCCGTTGTGAATAAGTCTTCTCCATGCATTCCTTTTGTTGACCATCTCTTCATTTATGTTCTTCCCTCATTCATAAAAAGGTTTTGGCGCAGTTTTTACAGGCGGATGCCCTTCCTGACCCTAACCCTCCCTATTTATCCGGGCTTGGGACCGGCACTGAGTTGGGCTAGCTTGCCCCCCCCCCCCAGTGGCTAGGTTACACGTCTACTATAATCATCTTATTATTTCTCATATATTTTCCAGATTTTGCAGTTACATCAGATGCTTTAGGCTGCTGGGAAGATAAAGACCCTCTTGCACAGCAGCCACACAGTGGAGAGAGAGACATGCCATATAAGGCTAGAATGACTAACGTCACCCCAGACAAGTGTATTGAACATTGTTCAGAGCTTAATTATGCTTATGCTGGTTTGGAAAATGGAACAGATTGCTATTGTGGGAATATTTATGGACGATACCTGCCCGCAAGGAACCCCTGCAACCTCAAGTGTGGCAGCCAGCATGAAACATGTAATTTATATGACAAGTCTTGTTCTACGTGTGGTGGTAACTGGGCATTAGAGGTTTACCGTACAAATGGTTAGTATCTTGTAGGTTCATTTTAGACGTTGAAATTTACAGCTTGGCGAGTTCGATTTTAATAAGCCTCTTCACAGTTCCAGCGATTGACGATGATCGCGAAAAGGTCAAAGGTACCAGACAACGCATTTGTGTACACTTGACAATGCCTTGCAGCCTATCTTGTTGTAATAGTAAAAGTTTTAACAGCTAGCTAGACCCTTACCTAGTTTGCTTTTCCTTGTTCCTAAGCAAGATCTTCCTAGTAAATCATCCTACGCACACACTAATGCACAATTAATTAAAGTCCACATAAAACAACGGACTTTACTAACTGATGTTTTGCATTGCCCACATATCACGTGACAATTGCAGTTAAGACGCATTTATGTGGTACACTTAACCTTTGACCTTTTCGCGATCATCATCAGTTGCTGGAAATGTGAAAGGGTTTAAACTTTCGCCTGGTTATGTAAAACAACTGAAGTTACTGAACTGACATAGCAGACAATGTAGGTCACACGATCATGCAAGTGTACACCAGACTAAGCTACTCGATTGGCTACGTTGTAGGGCCTGAAAAGGACGTATTTTTCTTAATTTTGTCCAATTAAATCGCTTATAAATGTTTAAACAAATAGCAAGATTGGATAGCCAAAGTTCTGCACAATAGAACAGTACCAAATTTGTAATCATTTACTATTGTTTCTGCTCATACAGCAGCAGGAAAGTTCTAGGTCTTATAAGACATATTTCAAGTGGTGCTGTCCAGAAGGAGTTAAGACGAACATATTTTGATAGTGAAGTTGAACGCGCTACGTCCAAGAAAAAGAAGGAAGTTATAAATATTGACACTTTAAATAATAGTTTTGGTGACGCATAATAAATATTTATTTTTTGTGCAAGTGTATGTACCAGGAGGGCGATTTCAATCCGGCTGCTTCAAACTTGTCCAGAAATTTCCGAATTCTACTGTAATAAAACTGGCATCAATGACAGCTACAATGTGCATCCATTTTTGCTATGAAGTGGGTATGGTATATTTATCGTTTATATTAATTTTGGTGGTATGTTTAGAATCTGCGTGACGACCACGGCATCCTGTAATGGGCGTTTTCCCGTAACTCATTTGCCGATTTTTTTGAAATTTGTCTGTTCTAGAAAAAGCTGTTCTAGTGGCGCTTAGTGTGACTCTCCGAAGGAGGTATATAGCTTTTTAGAAAGAGGAAGAACAGGGCTATATGATTATGTGAGCAGCATTTTAGGAAACCTCCACTGTGAGGAGCTGTGACGAGTTGGTTGGAGATTCCGTTTCCGGAGATTTTCGCTTTGAAAATTGCTGAGGCAAAGCCATTGTTGTGACGTTATCCATTGTACTCTGCCTATAACCTTATAACTTTAATTCAGTAAAAGCTGGCTTGGTAAATAAACGAACACTAGGTAGAATGTGCGCGCATTGTTGATTATAAGTGGATTTTGCTAGTTAAATAAATAATACTGCATTTCACGTGTTTTAGGAGCAGACATTCAAAGAATTGTTCTTTTTTTGCCAACTTTTGAACCCGTGGTCATCATTACACGCGCTTGCTATTTAAGTTATTCATCGATTCGAAAGTTAAAGTAACTTATCATTTTCATGAACTCGATCGACAAACACCATACAAATTTTTAATGACCATGAACTCAAGTCTTTAAGCTTTTTATATGTATTCATATGTGATATATAAATATATATATAGCGAGCTATACTGGATGCTTAAGAATCACAACCTTGGCTTTAATAACAGCAAAATAAAACTTATTTACATAACCTTTATATGTGTATTCATGTGTGATATATGAATATATATATAGTTAGCTATACTGGATGGCTAAGAATCATATACCCGGCTTTAATAACAGTAAAATAAAACTTGTTTACATAACCTTTTAACAGTTTAACCTTCTCTAAGCTTATTATTATGATTTTAACAACTAACATACATGTAAGTTTTGTTTTATGTTCAAGTTGTTACTCATTAAATGCATCAAAATAGTATATGATTATTCATAATATGCAATTTTAATATAGCCATGTGTGGGTCATGATTAATCATCCTCGCTCAACCAAAAAATTCATTTCAGTGCAAGAGATATGCATTTGAATGTAACAAACAACAAATTCAGCAAACACAATAGAAAAATGAAAAGAAAAATAAAAACTTCAAAGGAACGATATTTTTAACAACAAACTCAATGCAATTAAAAAAGTTTACAGGCAAAAATGGAAAACGAAATCAACATTTAAAAAAACTGTTCAAAAGTTCTAAAATTGAAATTCTAAGAATGTTTTTCTTTTCATAACTTTAAACTAGGGAACTGCCACATGAGTCAGGTAGCAAGGCTGAGAAACCACAAACTTCTAGTGAAGACAAATTCATAATTAAACTTTTTTGCCATTTACTATTTCCTTGCGCATGTACCGTACCATACCTGCTAGCACCGTAGAGGGTGGTACTTGTTTACAGGGCGCATCTATCTATAGGCAGACTAAGCTGTAATTTAGGGCACCAAATTTTGAGGGGCGCCAGAAGGGTTTTGGGACCCAGTGTAAGAAATTCTCCACAGGAAATGCGTATTCTTTCATCTAAAACACGTATTTCATAATTCACTTAGTTTCAGAAGCCGTTTTTATATAAGTGTTATAATAGCAAACAAAGTTTCAATTCAAAAATGGTAGTACACCACGAGCAGTTGTTCAGCCTGCTTTGGATATAAGCATTGTCTAAGTACATGTCATTCACAACAACCACATAGGTAATACTGATAAATTACAACTTAATTTTGTACTGCGCTTCATGATATAGATAACCATAAATCCGTAAGAGAGATGTGCAGGCTGATATGTCAGCTAAGGGTGTCATAACGTTGTGATTTGCCTTTACATACAGCAATTATTGTGAAATATTTTACCAAGTTGTATGAAGAGTGCAGTTGCAATATATATGGCCTCCAATCAATTGTAATGCTATTTTAATATAGTTGTATGTAAATAAAACACACTGTGGTCATTTCTTCTCCTTCTTCCTATCCCTAATCTTACTCTCTTTTTCCATTTCATCGTGTCTACTGACCCTAACCATTTTTTCATTCACTCATTTCTGCTACCTTAACAAGGTAAGCTTTCAAGGTGTCATACAGATCTTTTATTTGGTAGCTGTTACCCATTGTTGTTGTTACTGTATTGTTACCAATTGTTGTTGTTACTGTACTGTTACCCATTGTTGTTGTTACTGTATTGTTACCCATTGTTGTTGTTACTGTATTGTTACCCATTGTTGTTGTTACTCTATTGTTACCCATTGTTGTTGTTACGGTATTGTTACCCATTGTTGTTGTTACTGTACTGTTACCCATTGTTGTTGTTACTCTATTTTTACCCATTGTTGTTGTTACTCTATTGTTACCCATTGTTGTTGTTACTGTACTGCTACCCATTGTTGTTGTTATTGTACTGTTACCCAGTAAGAGATTATGTACCTCAATATTTTATGCCTCTAGATTTTTCCTTCGTTCATCACTTTTGAATTCGTGTTTTCAGGTGAAGATTTTGCCGTGTTAAACAATTATGATGAATGCACGTGTACAAGTTACATAACACCAGTGACTGAACATGACCAAGTCCATTGTGCTACTTGTGCCGGAGCTTTTACGGGCCGTAATAATTATTTTGACCTGTGCGGGTCAAACGTAACAGGCTATAGTAGCGTTCATAGAGTTTATTCTGGTGAGTGGTAGGCATTATTGATTTTTAATTTTGATACAAAAGACTTTGTTTAAACATGTCACAGTAGAGGTTACCATTTCATTCTGAAAGTGTTGATGTGTCCTTTAACTAATAGACATGAGTTATTAGCTTCACTTACAGTCATATCTCGCTATGCCTTCGCCAAACCTGTTTACCGTTTGCAAAATGACCAGGAGCGAAATGGTTGTATTCAACTTTATATAAAAATGACCCGTTATACTGACCCGTTATTATTCCTGCTAAATTTTTAAGTGTGGTAAAGAAGCATTGCGGTGCGTGTGGTGGCGCTTTTACTGGACGTAATAATCACTTTGATCGGTGTGGAAGTAAGATTGAAGTTCAAGCCAGCATTTACAGGGTGTATACTGGTGAGGAATTGTTTCTTTAAAAGTTCCTAATCTCGATATTAAGTACAATCAACTAATTTCTACTATGCGATTATTATTTATTTATTCGTGTTAATAATACGCAAGAAAGTATTGAGCTGTCTGCTGATCGGGAAGGACTGGCAAATGTTTACTTGTATAGCAAAATCATCCATAAGTTGGCAATTAAGCTTCTCTAGTCAGTCACGAAGTGATATCCTGAATTTTCATTTCACGAGGATCATTTTGATACCAAGTTCATCGCTCTATGTTATTTCTAAGCTGAAATAATCCACGTTGAAGTTGAGATGCAGGCTAGGCAGTGGAAAACTTAATCTTGAGAAAATGTTAAAGTTGGCCATTGTTTTTTGATGTGTTTCAAACGGCAGCAACAACAACAACAACCACCACCTCCTCCTCCTCCTCATCATCATCATCATCATCATCACCATCACCTCCTCCTCCTCCTCCTCCTCTTCCTCATCATCATCATCATCATCATCATCACCACCACCACCACCATCACCATCATCACCATCAGCAGCAAAAGCAGCAGCAGCAACAACAGCAAGAGCAGCAACAAGAGCAGCAACAATAACAACAGCAGCAAGAGCAGCAAGAGCAACAACAATGATAACAATAATAATGAGCAATACTGGTAATGGTTTGTGAGAGGTTTATATAATTTAGAATCGTTGTAAACGTGTAAAAATCATGTTAGTAATTAAAAGAAAAAAGTGATTAATGGGACTTTAATCGGACGTGATAAAATTTCAACGAGGTTTATAAGCCAACGGTTCTACATGTACCTGTGTTTTGTCTTCACAGAGTGGAAAGATTCTCGTCCAGAGTACAGAGGATGCTGGAAATTTCCAACTCATATCACCTTTGCGGAAACATCTAATGTGAAGTCAGCTTATGAGTGTGTGTCTCGCTGCATGGTTTTTAGTAACACAAGTAGATCTTCTGGCAGTTTTGCTTTGCTCGAACGGAAGGACGCAAGCTACATTTGTCACTGTGATAATACCGTTGGTACCGGAAGTGCTACAGTTGCCGCTGAGCAGCCGTGTGAAAAATGTGACGGTGACAATAACGGCTACTGCGGTAGTGGTGCTGGTCTTTACGCCGTGTACGACACTGGAGGTAATACCGGTCACAGTTTAATGTTTCTACTTCAATTCAAGTACAGTTTATTGTTGTTCAGTAGACATGTAATGTTCTGCAATACTTTGGAGTCTTCATCATGGAGTCACGTGACTTTATCTCATTCTATCCTACGAATGATTATGTATCCTACCTTTTGTGATAATATGATGTTATACTAACTTATGTCATGATAGCATCGTCCCTATTTACAAGTCTGAGTGAACATAAGCATCTTCTTTCAACTAATCCTCATTTTATCTTTCTGTATAGCACCACACAAGTATCAAGGATGTTTTCCATATTATAAGCCTGAGACATACTTTCCACATACGGAACGCCTGATGCAACGATCCAATGATTTAGATCAAAAATGCACGGAAACGTGCGGAAATGAAGGATATTTGTTTGGCAGCCTCCATTACGCACTAAGCGATGAATTCGTCTGCAAATGCGGCAACGGATTTCCGTTTGACAAGTTTTCGTTGAACTGTAAAAATTGTACAAGTACAGTCACTGGAACCTGTCCAGGAAAAAATACTGTTTCCGTTTATGCCACTGAAAGTAAGTCAACGTTTAATCAGCGCCTTTTCTTTCCCACTAGCAGGGCCCTTTATTATCCGGAAATTATCCGGCCCTTCGGAGAAGTCTTCCTCAATTCCCCCACACCTATCTTGAATAACTTGTGACGTATTTTAGCAACAGTTACAAAGCTTGAAGCAAACTTTTTGCGAATTTTTTAAACGAACTAGAATAGCTATCTTTCGTTTGTCACTAAAAATATTCTTTAAGAAATGCCACTATTTTACTATTTATTGCAAATGAAATTATTGCATATTTAAAAACAACCGTATTGAAAAACAGATTTTTAGCAAATGTTACAAAGCTTGTGAGGTTCTAGGCTGCAGCCTATACTAGCCTATAGGATAACTTGCCTCTGCTCACTGGTCTTTAGCAGTAATAAGTCTCACTTCTTAATGCCATAATTTGACTATGAATAACCTAAATTGCCGCACTTCGGGAATATGCTGGTACCCAGTTTTAAGCATATGACAACTGACAACAAACTGTGTGAGCGACTGTACTTTCTCTACCTAGCAGCAGATGCCAGCAGTGCGGCGTACACCGGGTTATCTCAAACATGTGGGCATGGCCTCATGCACACAACAGCTAAACATACCAGTGTGCTGGGCTGGGAAGCAAACAGTACTATTCTCACCTGCTTTGGACCGTACAAGTATAAAGAAAGGACTAAAGAAAAGGACTTATTATATTGAATATTATCAACAATATTGAAATAAATTAGGGGGTGATGCAATTCCACAGTATCTATACACGAGCCATCACTGACAGAACATGTGCTTAGCTGGTAATCGCACCTGCCCGGTTTACCTTCTGAATTGATGAGGCCATGATGGTTTTATACCTGCTATTCAACGCCGCTATACAATGGCTTCGCATGGACAAGTCTCTCCCAGTGGGGAAGGGGAAGGTCGAATATCAATCACATTTCGCTCTGTAACGATACCTTTGCCTGCACAGCAGAGTCCACACTCCATCGTGTCTACCGCATTAAGAGATTTCATAAATGCATGACAGGGCGTTTTTGGTATTTTCATTATTTTTTCTCTTTCTACTTTTCCATCTTCTAGATTTTGCACTCGAGTCAGAAATCTTGGGTTGCTGGGAAGATAGAGATCCAAGAGCAGGACGACCTCATAAAGGAACGAGAGACATGCCACACAGGACGAGATTTCGATATTTAACACCGGAAAAATGCAAGCGGCATTGTTTGAAATTTGGCTTCGCGTTTGCTGGCTTACAGTATGGAACAGAGTGTCACTGCGGCCACTCGTATGGAAGGTATTCGTCTGCCAGAAACCCTTGTAACTTCAAATGTGGCAGTACCCGTGAACAATGTAATATACATGACTCGTCTTGCTTAGCTTGTGGTGGTGAATGGGCAATGCTGGTCTATCCTACAGCTGGTGAGTAAATTTTGAAATTAAACGGGTTCTTCAAGTTAAATTCATATTGTGTGTAACAGTCGCATACGACTGCAAATAATGCAATTACGCGCTTACATTGTTTTTTCACCTCCCCCTAGATGGCAGTCAAGTACGACTGTAGATAATGCAATTACGCGCTTGCATTGTTTTTTCACCTCCCTCTAGATGGCAGTCAAGTATGACTGCAAATAATGCAATTACGCGCTTGCATTGTTTTTTCACCTCCCTCTAGATGGCAGTCAAGTACGACTGTAGATAATGCAATTACGCGCTTGCATTGTTTTTTCACCTCCCTCTAGATGGCAGTCAAGTATGACTGCAAATAATGCAATTACGCGCTTGCATTGTTTTTTCACCTCCCCCTAGATGGCAGTCAAGTACGACTGCAAATAATGCAATTATACGTTTGCATTGTTTTTTCAGCTCCCCCTAGATGGCAGTCAAGTACGACTGCAAATAATGCAATTACGCGCTTGCATTGTTTTTTCATCTCCCCCTAGATGGCAGACAAAAAATTTCTCAGTCATCATAGCAACGCCAACTTTAGCAATGCCCATTCGTGCAGCGTGATGTTAGAAGTTACAGCAGGACAATGAACATGGCGGCTGCATGTCACAAACACAATGGTAACCTTTTGTTTCAGTTAAGCTGTGGCTTTCTGCTGTGTGAAATTTTACACAATTTTTCTATACAAATATCATTAGCGCACAAAAAGTTCATGTCCCTCATTTGCATAAATAACATATTCCATTTGGATATTTCATTAGCTATTTGAAGATGTTGGCTGTTTTTGTCTAAGTGGGCAAATAATTTAACCATTTGAGAAAAATCCTCTGCTACCCCATGAAAAATTCTTCATTTAGTGAACAAGACAGCATAAAACACTTAATAAATTTACCGAAAACGTAAACGAATACAAAGGAAAACGTATTTTGCAGAACCGAAAAATGATCTTGACACAAAAATGTGTTCATTACAAAGCTTAAGAACCTCCCTTAATAGATCCGTTGGTTGTTTGTACCTGGAAATACTCATTGTAACACAATTAATGCACATTGTGTAAAAAGTGAAATTTCTCATTGGTCAGCAAGTTAATCAGGCACAACAATGAAACTTGTAATTGCATTATTTGCAGTCGCATGTGTTGTCACACATTAGAGAAATGCTGTAGAGACTTGTCACAAACAGAACCTGATCTAGAGCGTGTTTAGCTGTGCTTGCTTTCAAGTGAAACTTGCATTTCACAACTTCGAAATGTTTACATCTTTTTGGAGAAGATTCTCATTTGCTAACAGAGTTGTAAACTTTGAATGCTCTGGATTCTCATGTAGTTGATGCCACCAGTTTGTCAGTTTTCAGTAAAAGATTAACTAACGTTAATTTCCCGTGACTTTATCCGAAACGTGACAATGTCATTAGCCTAATTGCTTATCTCCGTGCCATATTTTTGTAAATAACGTCTTGTATAGAGTCTATAATTTATGCTATATAATGTATATGACATGTGTAATGGGATGTAATGAAGTTTAGTGTTTTGGTTCTATATAGATTTTATTTTTGTGTGTCGTTTCATGTTTTCTAAAATCCAGCGTAAGTGCATTTGCACCTGCTATGTTATATTTCTTTTTTATACTATTTTAATGTATGTGTGCAGGAATGAGAATATTCTGCGGATACGCGGAATTCTGAGTTTTTGGAAGACCAGTAGTGCCATTTTTGTAAATCGCGTAAATTCGTTGAGAAAATTTTTACGGACCCAGTACATTATTTCACAAGCTGACTGCTAGATGGCAGGCCGTCACTTTGTTTACGTCACGTACATCAGTGTAACCACGTGTATATCTCTATGTATAAAATTATAGAATCAATTGTGCGGAGTTATTTGAGTCAATTGCAGACAGTTTTTATATACTTTTGCATAGGAGCGGCCATTACTTAGGCGTTTTTGAGACAATTAGGTATCATGTATCCTTGATTGTTGGGTATTTTAAATTATGCATGAAACAAGGTAAGTGATATTTTAAGTCCACTTAGAGGCTCTCTATGGTCACAAAATTGTAATTTGTTGCTGGCTCCAAGGGGGCTTTGCCCCTCAGCCACATTGGGGCCTAGGTGGCCTCAAAACCCCCAGCATGTTTCAGAGTTTTTTGCAGTTTGTCCTGATGTATGAATGTCAATAATAAACAAAGGCATGTTTAGAATTATTTCTGCTGATTCAAATTGCTTATGTTTTTTATACAAGGATTTCCTTTGGGGGAGAAACTAGGAACTGGTTGCTATAGAAAAAGTGAAGAAGACACATTTGGAGAGTCAACTGTCTTGAAAAGACAAAGCATGTCACCAAAAATGTGTGTGAGTCATTGCCACGTATTGGGTATGTTTTATTTGCATTGTTTTAATTACTTTGGATAAAACTGTAAATGCAAGGATATCTTTTGTGATTTAGAGAAAAAAACCTTTAAACTCTTTTAATGAAGTATCAGTTCGTGCATGTCCAAACTTGAACACTACATCTAGATACAACAGTTCATGCATGTCCAAACTTGAACACTACACCTAGATACAACAGTTCATTCATGTCCAAACTTGAACACTACACCTGGATACAACAGTTTATGCATGTCCAAACTCGAACACTACATCTGGATACAACAGTTCATTCATGTCCAAACTTGAACACTGCACCTAGATACAACAGTTCATTCATGTCCAAACTTGAACACTACACCTAGATACAACAGTTCATGCATGTCCAAACTTGAACACTACACCTAGATACAACAGTTCATGCATGTCCAAACTTGAACACTACACCTGGATACAACAGTTCATGCATGTCCAAACTTGAACACTACATCTGGATACAACAGTTCATGCATGTCCAAACTTGAGTCCTACACCTAGATACAACAGTTCGTGCATGTCCAAACTTGAACACTACACCTGGATACAACAGTTCATGCATTTTCAAACTTGAACACTACACCTAGATACAACAGTTCATGCATGTCCAAACTTGAGTCCTACACCTGGATACAACAGTTCATGCATGTCCAAACTTGAACACTACACCTGGATACAACAGTTCATGCATGTCCAAACTTGAACACTACATCTGGATACAACAGTTCATGCATGTCCAAACTTGAACACTACACCTGGATACAACAGTTCATGCATGTCCAAACTTGAACACTACACCTAGATACAACAGTTCATGCATGTTCAAACTTGAACACTACACCTAGGTACAACAGTTCATGCATGTCCAAACTTGAACACTACACCTAGATACAACAGTTCATGCATGTCCAAACTTGAGTCCTACACCTAGGTACAACAGTTCATGTATGTTCAAACTTGAGCCCTACACCTAGATACAACAGTTCATGCATGTCCAAACTTGAACACTACACCTAGATACAACAGTTCATGCATGTCCAAACTTGAACACTACACCTAGGTACAACAGTTCGTGCATGTCCAAACTTGAACACTACACCTAGATACAACAGTTCATGCATGTCCAAACTTGAACACTACACCTAGATACAACAGTTCATGCATGTCCAAACTTGAACACTACACCTAGGTACAACAGTTCATGCATGTCCAAACTTGAGTCCTACACCTGGATACAACAGTTCATGCATGTCCAAACTTGAACACTACACCTGGATACAACAGTTCATGCATGTCCAAACTTGAACACTACATCTGGATACAACAGTTCATGCATGTCCAAACTTGAACACTACATCTGGGTACAACAGTTCATGCATGTCCAAACTTGAGTCCTACACCTGGATACAACAGTTCATGCATGTCCAAACTTGAACACTACACCTGGATACAACAGTTCATGCATGTCCAAACTTGAACACTACATCTGGATACAACAGTTCATGCATGTCCAAACTTGAACACTACACCTGGATACAACAGTTCATGCATGTCCAAACTTGAACACTACACCTAGATACAACAGTTCATGCATGTTCAAACTTGAACACTACACCT
Organism: Tubiluchus corallicola; assembly: GCA_030141605.1. NCBI lineage: Eukaryota > Metazoa > Priapulida > Priapulimorpha > Priapulimorphida > Tubiluchidae > Tubiluchus > Tubiluchus corallicola. The sequence continues at coordinate 28,329 of JAQGDQ010000506.1, forward strand.
AGGTACAACAGTTCATGCATGTCCAAACTTGAACACTACACCTAGATACAACAGTTCATGCATGTCCAAACTTGAACACTACACCTAGGTACAACAGTTCATGTATGTTCAAACTTGAGCCCTACACCTAGATACAACAGTTCATGCATGTCCAAACTTGAACACTACACCTAGATACAACAGTTCATGCATGTCCAAACTTGAACACTACACCTAGGTACAACAGTTCGTGCATGTCCAAACTTGAACACTACACCTAGATACAACAGTTCATGCATGTCCAAACTTGAACACTACACCTAGATACAACAGTTCATGCATGTCCAAACTTGAACACTACACCTAGATACAACAGTTCATGCATGTTCAAACTTGAACACTACACCTAGATACAACAGTTCATTCATGTCCAAACTTGAACACTACACCTAGATACAACAGTTCATGCATGTTCAAACTTGAACACTACACCTAGATACAACAGTTCATGCATGTCCAAACTTGAACACTACATCTGGATACAACAGTTCATGTATGTCCAAACTTGAACACTACATCTAGATACAACAGTTCATGCATGTCCAAACTTGAACACTACACCTAGATACAACAGTTCATGCATTTTCAAACTTGAACACTACATCTGGATACAACAGTTCATGTATGTCCAAACTTGAACACTACATCTAGATACAAAAGTTCATGCATGTCCAAACTTGAACACTACACCTAGATACAACAGTTCATTCATGTCCAAACTTGAACACTACACCTAGATACAACAGTTCGTGCATGTTCAAACTTGAACACTACACCTGGGTACAACAGTTCATGCATGTCCAAACTTGAACACTACACCTGGATACAACAGTTCATGCATGTCCAAACTTGAACACTACACCTAGATACAACAGTTCGTGCATGTTCAAACTTGAACACTACACCTGGATACAACAGTTCATGCATGTCCAAACTTGAACACTACACCTGGATACAACAGTTCGTGCATGTTCAAACTTGAACACTACACCTGGGTACAACAGTTCATGCATGTCCAAACTTGAACACTACACCTGGATACAACAGTTCATGCATGTCCAAACTTGAACACTACACCTAGATACAACAGTTCGTGCATGTTCAAACTTGAACACTACACCTAGATACAACAGTTCGTGCATGTTCAAACTTGAACACTACACCTGGGTACAACAGTTCATGCATGTCCAAACTTGAACACTACACCTGGATACAACAGTTCATGCATGTCCAAACTTGAACACTACACCTGGATACAACAGTTCATGCATGTCCAAACTTGAACACTACACCTAGATACAACAGTTCATGCATGTCCAAACTTGAACACTACACCTAGATACAACAGTTCGTGCATGTTCAAACTTGAACACTACACCTGGGTACAACAGTTCATGCATGTCCAAACTTGAACACTACACCTGGATACAACAGTTCATGCATGTCCAAACTTGAACACTACACCTAGATACAACAGTTCGTGCATGTTCAAACTTGAACACTACACCTGGATACAACAGTTCATGCATGTCCAAACTTGAACACTACACCTGGATACAACAGTTCGTGCATGTTCAAACTTGAACACTACACCTAGATACAACAGTTCATGCATGTTCAAACTTGAACACTACACCTAGATACAACAGTTCATTCATGTCCAAACTTGAACACTACACCTAGATACAACAGTTCATTCATGTCCAAACTTGAGTCCTACACCTAGATACAACAGTTCATGCATGTCCAAACTTGAACACTACACCTAGATACAACAGTTCATGCATTTTCAAACTTGAACACTACATCTGGATACAACAGTTCATGTATGTCCAAACTTGAACACTACATCTAGATACAACAGTTCATGCATGTCCAAACTTGAACACTACACCTAGATACAACAGTTCATGCATTTTCAAACTTGAACACTACATCTGGATACAACAGTTCATGTATGTCCAAACTTGAACACTACATCTAGATACAACAGTTCATGCATGTCCAAACTTGAACACTACACCTAGATACAACAGTTCATGCATGTCCAAACTTGAGCCCTACACCTGGATACAACAGTTCATTCATGTCCAAACTTGAACACTACACCTGGATACAACAGTTCATGCATGTCCAAACTTGAACACTACACCTAGATACAACAGTTCATGCATGTCCAAACTTGAACACTACACCTAGATACAACAGTTCATGCATGTCCAAACTTGAACACTACACCTAGATACAACAGTTCATGCATGTCCAAACTTGAACACTACATCTGGATACAACAGTTCATGCATGTCCCAACTTGTTTTATTTATTTATTAAATATATCCTCAACGATCATTACAGCATTGTACATAAAAGTATTTAATAACATATTTATTATTATGTGCACAAGATGCCAAGCCGCAAATAACCCGTGTAGTACTCAAGAAGTAATTACTTGTTTAGAGTACCCCAAATGAATGTGGACTGAGTGTAATAGAAATGAGCAGTAAACAATAGGCCTATTGATTTCCTTGCTGGTAACGAAATATGGCGATGAATAGTTGTAACTAGATCATGGAGTTGGACCTACTTTTTCACTCAAAGTAGTGGCCAAAAACATGTCTTTGATTCAGCTTTTTCTTTCATATTTATTTCAGCTTTACTTTATTTCGTATTTCACGAATTCATACAGCAAACGCCTTATTTTTTATGCAGAACACAATTTTGCTGTGCTGACTAATTACGATGAATGCAAATGCACAAACAGCCGAAACTTTGAAGATGAAGTCGACTCTTATCACTGCGCAGCATGCGGAGGTGCTTGGAATGGTAGAAGTAATAACAATGGTCTTTGCGGGAGAAAAAATTATGTTGGCATATACAGGCTCTATTTTATTAGCTACTCGAATTGCTTAAAACAAACAGCAGAATTTATCATTATTGGTTTGGTGATGAGCATAGTGTTCGGAAGATTTCTCTCTGCTTGCCCTTTAATCTAAAGTTGTACTTATTTAGAATTGCCTGTAAAACTTGGCTTCGTTATATGCATTTAGTAGGTCAACCAATCAGAATTGAGCACGTTTTTTAGTCTACTCATTGGAAGCGAAGAAATCGCCACGTATTTGATTTGTTCTGTAATATTGAATTTAAAATAAAAGTTTTTGGGATTTACTTCAAAACACATAGTTTATCATTGTTGATGATTTCTTGTGATGATTAAGTTATTGTTGTTAATTAAATGAATCTCTTTGTTAATTAAAAGAATAGACTTCATTTATAATATCATTAATTATGCATTACAAAACTTCCCATCATAAGAGAGTGCTGACTACATATGAGTTTTATAAAAACGGTGATAATGTCGTTCATAATTATACACTTAATGGTGTTTGATAACTTCTAGATCATGCATTTCCTTATTATTGTTCTGTACTTACTGTACCAGCCGTGTTTCGGCTGGGTGTTGCGTGTTTGTCTGACCAGTCAGTGTCCTGTTTAAAATTAGTAAATATTCAAAATGAGATGCTGTAAGCTTGCTTTTTATTTGTGCGGTTATTTCGCACACATCGTACCAATAGCGCTATGACATGTCATGCAGTGCAGTCTTTGCTGCTGTACCCCATATTACCTTTCCTTAAGTGAAAGCAGGTCCCTTCTTAAACCATGGTGCCATGTGATCTAACCATGGTGCAAAATGATCTAACCGTTGTGAGATCAAAATGCCAAAATGGTCTAACCTGGTGCAAATTGATCTAATCATTGGTGCCAAATGATCTAGCCATGGTGCAAAATGATCTAACCGTGGTGAGAAATGACCTAACCACGGGCCAAAATGGTCTAACCTGGTGCAAATTGATCTAATCATTGGTGCCAAATGATCTAACCATGGTGAAAAATGACCTAATCGTTGGTGCGAAATGATCGAACCATGGTGAAAAATGATCTAACCATGGTGCAAAATGATCTAACCGTGGTGAAAAATGATCTAATATATATATATATATATAATATATTCTTTTAGAAATGGCTTACATGAAAGAAAAGAATTATTACCATAAAAGTTAAATTTCGCGTTTGCGCTGTTTGGTTTGGCTGTTGCACGTATCTATACGAGCGCACTGGTTTCGCCGTTCACTAGTTAGATGAGCAACAGAGCCTAAATCTCGTGATGTAGAGAAATAGATGCTGTACCTGATTGTAAGAAATAAGAACACATTTTAGTTTTGACGTGAAATTACAGAGGTAAACTTGAAATTTCAGAAAGTTCAATTTTTGTAAAAAAACTTTTATGCTTTTGCCGGAAATTGACAGTGTGCTGTTTTTCTGCAGCTAATGAATGACGTCACTGGTGGAAGAAAAGGCGTGATTTTACTAATTACACGAAGCACTTTTATTACCAAGTCCTTAATATTACTAATATTTTTCGTGAACATTAAAAACTTCCCAGAAGTCTCGGACTTTCAAGTCAAAGCTTAGTGAATGAATGGATTAGTTTGACTGATAACTGGACCAACTGTTAAAGTGAAGGTCAAAACAATCTACCCTTTAAAATATTGAAAGGAAACATTTTTTTCAAAAATGACTTACGTGAAAGAATTATTACCACGCAAACAATTGCGCCACTAGTTCTTCGTTGTTTAGACGGGCACTACTGCCTGCATTTTGGAAAGGCATTGCAAAAAAACAGGTGATGTACCTCTCAGCTCCAGATATGCTAGTTTCTGATGAGCTACACACGTTCGACAGCTCATGCGTGAGCACAGTGGTGAATTTCAAAATTGAATTTTTATCTTAAATCTTACCTAGTTTTAGTACAACACACTGAATATCTTTCAGTAGCACTGTACTTAATTTTTGCGTTCACAAACACATGCAACACACTCATGGAATATTTTTGCTGTTGAAAATTATGTTAGTTTGTGATGTCATCACCAGTTGGGCTTGCCTGCTGTTAATTAAGTTTTTAATCTATTATCTAATTATCTGAAATATTAATCGTGTTAAAATGTATACTTTTTATCAGACTTAAAATGGGATAGTATATGAAAAATCATCTTTCTTCCTTTAAATGACTACTCTACTAAGCAGACCCTGCTGTTAGGACTAACCAGAGGAAATCAGAAGCCTTGAGTTCGTTTCCTAGTGCAGGTGCAGAACTTTTTGATGCTTTTAGTTTACTTGGCCTATATTGCGTTCGTGTGTTTATTGGATCAAAAACAAAATTAAAGCTGGAAAGAACGCAAGTAGTAATGATTGTCGTCATCATCAGTAATTCAACATTACAATCAGTATCATCATCATCAGTAATTCAACATTACAATCAGTATCATCATCATCAGTGTTTGTCGCAACGCCAAGGTTGGTTCTGGATGTGGATTCTCTCCTTGCAATGTGATTCTAACAACTGCCAACCTAAAACGGAATTTGTATACATGTACACCTGCAGGTTGTGTTTTTAAATTGTTTACAGGTGTTTGCTATCGATAAGGAAGTGATAAACAAGTTACGAATATATAAACACAGATTTTAGCGACTTTAAGACATGCTAGCTCTTTAATAATAAAAAATCTATTGCTTAATTAAGAGATGAACATGAAATTTAAATTGATTTAATTAAAAATTTTACATAGTAAATTTCGACTTCTTAAAATGAATTGAATGTGTGACGTCATTTAAAGAGGAACTCGAAATATTGTATTGTAAAATTTTAAATGAGTTCATTTAAATTTTTTATCCACGTCTTAAGCCGTTATTTTTATTATTATGAGCACTGCAATCCCTGTGATTTTCCCAAGAGTGCCATATCCCATGGGAAAGTCATGGAAATCCCTTCCTACCGGTTTCTGCTATTCTTGGCAAGCAACTTTTTATTTGTTTCTAAAAGCCAAAGTTCTCCTACCTTTTTCATGGTCATTGTGGTACTTCTGCGTCCAAGCATCTAGTAGTAAGTTACTGTATCGTTTTTCTTCAAAATACTTCAAGTACTTGTGAGATGTAGGACTGGGAAAGATTCTTTGGAAACTTCCTCTCCTGGAAAATTCGTCTTCAGCTTCTACAAGTTCACGAACATCTGCTGGTGTTAGCTCATCTAGGATGTGAGTTTGTATCTCCTGGAAAAATCAAATTCAAGTGCATAACAAACTGCCAATCGCAAATCTTCGAGGTAAGAAAAGATTAGGTGATATTAACCATCAGCCAGTCAGATTTGGTGTATTAACCATCAGCCAATCAAATGTAGTTGTTTTAGGCATCAGGCAGTCAGATTTGGTGTATTAACCATCAGCCAATCAGATGTAGTTGTTTTAGGCATATTCATGTCACATAAGAAAATATTGTTGGCCCAAGTCATTGACTGTGGTTTTGACACCTCACCATTGATTTGACCTTTGACCTTATATAAGCTGCTATCTAAATACATACTTAGGTCAAACTCGACTCCTGGACTGAACTCAGTGTGAAAAGACCGCATTAATCAATTAGTTAATCCAGGTAGTTTAGTTGACATACCTCTTCAGATGCAGCCGTCGTGAAATATAACCGTTTTGCTTTCTCTTCTGCCGAAAGTCCACAGTCCAGAAGTGACTTTGGCAGCATCGGACCTGCTTCTGGGAGACATGAGGAATTGCTAAATAAAAAAGTTGTTAAATAACAAAGAACTCTAGCTACTTACTGCATAGAAAATACTTTGGCCTTACAAGCAGGCAAACAAGCACCCAAACGCAACCCATACTCGATCCACAAATATCCGATTTCAGTCAGTAAGTTATATTGTAAAGTTGTAAAATTCTTAAAATTTACGTTTCCTACAGGTAAGCATTAAAACTTGAGTGCTTACAGAATATGTACCGTCTTGGCTACATTTGTAACTTTGTTAGAAACTTTATAGAAGATTTAACATTAATCTTTCTTCCTTATTAATCTGTTTATTCACAAAGACTGCTGCCATGATAAGTCTAGAGAATGTAACGCCTCGTGGCTTGCCCGCTAAAAACAGTGAGAGGAAACCTTAGTGAGCACAAACATAAAAATATAAACCATAAATAACAACACGTCACAGAATATAAGTAAAATTTCTTGCTCCCCAGAAAACAGAAGTCTTTTAAAGTCTTTTACCTTTGGCGAGAACGCAGAGGTTGCGATTTTTTGTGGGTTGACCTTACAGGTATTCGAAATCCTGCCATATTGAAAGCGTCCTGAACAATTTGTCCGTTACTCACGTCATCCGCAGGATAGAAACTAAAAACACAAGTTTCAACTTGAGAGCTTAGCAATCATAGTTGTTTCAGTTATAGTTAAAATAGAATATCAGTTAGAAAAAATATGAGGTTGAGTATGAAAACGCACAGTGGGCAAATGATGGTGACCACTAACAGATTTTTTATTGTCTTCAATATGTTATTGTTCGGCCATTTTGATTTTTATTTTATTTATTTTATTCACACCCAGTAGTAAAATACAGTGTAAAATAAAAACAGTATAATATAAAACACGTTGGCAGAAAACATACAAATACAATATTTGCAAGAGTGTGGTAAAGACACAAACAGATTAACTGCTTACACATGTCTATTGTGTACATTTTGTGCAGTTACGGATTGGCGAATTTATAACATTTTCTTCAAAAGGTACAAATCACACGTGTTGATTGTGTTGATGTAACAAAGTTATCCTGGTGCTATGATTTAAACGATAGTAGGCACTAATATGCCATGTCCAATTTCATAAAATTTCGACAAATTTGAGCGTCTTGGCAATAAGATTCTTTGAATGCCCAAAAAAGTCATTTCTTAACTAAGAAGTTTCGCTGCATAAAAGTAATACTTGACAGATCTCTTCTTTTATCAGGCTTGAATTAAAATAGGAAGCTGGATCATTATATATATATATATATAGAGAGAGAGAGAGAGCGAGAGAGAGAGATAGATAGATAGATAGATAGATAGACAGACAGACAGACAGACAGACAGACAGACAGACAGACAGACAGGTAGATAGAAAGATAGATAGATAGATAGATAGATAGATAGATAGATAGATAGATAGATAGATAGAGAGAGAGAGAGAGAGAGAGAGAGAGAGAGAGAGAGAGAGAGAGAGAGAGAGAGAGAGAGAGAGAGAGAGAGAGAGAGAGAGAGAGAGAGAGAGAGAGAGAGAGAGAGAGAGATTTATACACGTAATTAACAATGACCATATAGAAACTAGGTTAATAGTATTACTAATACACCACAAGTAATTGTCGAATCTGTCCAGTACATAATCAATCATAAATTCACAATAGAGATGGGCGGGGCAGATCTATCAGCCTGGGGCGTCGTAAAGTGTTGATACGCCTCTGATTATTGGGGACATTGAGAAGACCTTTTTGAATGTTGGTCTGCAAGTTGCTGATAGGGTCGTTACTCGTTTCCTCCGGGTAAAAAGTCTGACTTCGTTACAGCACCCAATAATAGATGAGTCAAACTTAGCGATTCACCGGAGTTCCGTTTAGTGTTGTTACTAGCCGTTTTAATTATGATTTGCATTTATTGTGTGAATTATGAAGCAGGCCATGTGTAAAAACCCAAATTCGTTAATCGTAAGGCGAGTCAAGCCACCCCATAGTGGTCACTTAAACCTGTGGTCACCTGGCATTCACTGCCCAGCCATGGCATGGTTTCATCACACATCTCTCTGTGGTCACCTGGCATTCACTGCCCAGCTATGGCGTGCTTTCACCACACATCTCACTGTGGTCACCTGGCATTCACTGCCCAGCCATGGCGTGCTTTTGCCACACATCTCACTGTGGTCACCTGGCATTCACTGCCTGGCCATGGCGTGGTTTCACTACAATCTCACTGTGGCCACCCGGCATTCACTGCCCAGCCATGGCGTGCTTTCACCACACATCTCACTGTGGTCACTTGGCATTCACTGCCCAGCCATGGCGTGCTTTTGCCACGCACCTCACTGTGGTCACCTGGCATTCATTGCCCAGCCATGGCCTGGTTTCACCACACATCTCACTGTGGTCACCAGTGTGAAAGCGCATGAAAGCGTGTGAAAGTGCGTGAAAGTGTGTGAAACGAGGTAAAAAGCGCCTCAAACGAAGAAAAAGGGAGAAGTGGAGTTCCCGCCGAGGACTAATTAGTGCTAATTGGCGCTAATTGGGGAGCCCCTGCCATCCCTCCGCCGCATGCAAACGTCCGTCCCGGGGGTCGGGGACCCCCCCTGCAACCCACCCCTCCGTCGCGTGGAATCGTCCACTGCAGGCAATGAGGGAAATCTTTTTCCCGCCACTCGCGCAGTGCCGGCCCTTTTCCGCGACCACTTCTCTCTCTCTCGGGTGCCCTCCCTTTTCCGCGACCACTTCTCTCGCGGGTTTAGATGTGTGTGTGTGTGTGTGTGTGTGCGTGTGTGTGTGCTTGTGGAGATTTATTTCAAACGCCAAAGTTCGATAAATGCATTTTCACAAATCTTTTTTATTGATGGATTACAAAAATTTTTTTTACATTTTTTATGCAAAATACATACGTGCTAAAACTAGATTATTATTATTATTATGGTGACATGATAGTTCTACATTTTACGTTTTTTTCGCAAATTACACAAATTATGCAAATTACAGTAAAATACACTAATGACGACGAGCGAGTACATGGATTGTCGTCGTCGTCGTCGATGTGATACAGACAAACGTTATTGTTGTTAAAAACGAATTCGTTAAATTTGCGGAAAACGCGAGAGAAATCCTCGACCTTTGTCCCGCCCATCATTATTATGCTTTCGGTGTGAAAAATGTTCAGAGTAATTTGCTCGCATTTGCAAGTTAGTTTGGGAAATAGTTCCACTTCGTAAAACACTTCTCTAAAAGAATGCGTCGAAGGACGAACGAGTTCTTCGTACAGTGCACCCAGTTTCAATCTGCAGTGAATTTTGGCTCTGGCGGTGATGGTGCGAATTGCGATCCCGTCGGCGGGCGTCAGTCCGAGACCTTTCGAGAGTTCTTCGATCGCATTGCGTAGTACTTTTTCCTCCGAAAAACCGTTGGCCACCACGGAGCCGGAGGCAAAAATCATCAGTGTCCCGCCCAGTCGCTTTAGCAGAAGCATTTGCGGTTTTCTTTCGTAGCGTCTTCCGCCCGTTCTCCGCCGGAGTTCGTTCAGATCGAAGCGCTGCGAGAACGAAGCCGTGGCGACGATGTTGACCGTTTGGACTGACACGTTAGAACGTAGTTGGCAATCGTTTCGGACGCCCGAACCGCTCTGCCTCGTCCGTTGCTCTGCCAACGTATGGCGGGCGGCGGGTGCTCACTTTCCAGATCCTCTACGCGTATGACCACGCGATTTTTGGGGAGATGTTTTTTGACGAAATCGTACATCTCTGCTCCCTTGACGTAGGTGATCCTGCCTCTGGTGGTCTGTCGTAGAATGTTTTCCAATTCTGCGTACTCGATCATTCCCTCCTCCCACGAGATGCCGTGTATGTGTCTGATTAGGTAGTTGTAGGTGGATCGCTTGTGCTGGGGAACGCGATTCCAAACAAGTTTTGGTATTTGAAATGCTAGAAAATTAATAATGAAAATTTAATCAGCTGATACACCTCGTGTGAGGATGGAAGCGATGTTGGAAAATCGTGTGTCAGCGGATCACCTACGTCAAGGGAGCAGAGATGTACGATTTCGTCAAAAAACATCTCCCCAAAAATCGCGTGGTCATACGCGTAGAGGATCTGGAAAGCGACCACCCGCCGCCCGCCATACGTTGGCAGAGCAACGGACGAGGCAGAGCGGTTCGGGCGTCCGAAACGATTGCCAACTATGTTCTAACGTGTCAGTCCAAACGGTCAACATCGTCGCCACGGCTTCGTTCTCGCAGCGCTTCGATCTGAACGAACTCCGGCGGAGAACGGGCGGAAGACGCTACGAAAGAAAACCGCAAATGCTTCTGCTAAAGCGACTGGGCGGGACGCTGATGATTTTTGCCTCCGGCTCCGTGGTGGCCAACGGTTTTTCGGAGGAAAAAGTACTACGCAATGCGATCGAAGAACTCTCGAAAGGTCTCGGACTGACGCCCGCCGACGGGATCGCAATTCGCACCATCACCGCCAGAGCCAAAATTCGCTGCAGATTGAAACTGGGTGCACTGTACGAAGAACTCGTTCGTCCTTCGACGCATTCTTTTAGAGAAGTGTTTTACGAAGTGGAACTATTTCCCAAACTAACTTGCAAATGCGAGCAAATTACTCTGAACATTTTTCACACCGGAAGCATAATAATGATGGGCGGGACAAAGGTCGAGGATTTCTCTCGCGTTTTCCGCAAATTTAACGAATTCGTTTTTAACAACAATAACGTTTGTCTGTATCACATCGACGACGACGACGACAATCCATGTACTCGCTCGTCGTCATTAGTGTAGTTTTACTGTAATTTGCATAATTTGTGTAATTTGCGAAAAAAACGTAAAATGTAGAACTATCATGTCACCATAATAATAATAATCTAGTTTTAGCACGTATGTATTTTGCATAAAAAATGTAAAAAAAATTTTTTGTAATCCATCAATAAAAAAGATTTGTGAAAATGCATTTATCGAACTTTGGCGTTTGAAATAAATCTCCACACGCACACACACACACACACACACACACACACACACACACATCTAAACCCGCGAGAGAAGTGGTCGCGGAAAAGGGAGGGCACCCGAGAGAGAGAAGTGGTCGCGGAAAAGGGCCGGCACTGCGCGAGTGGGGGGGGGAAGATTTCCCTCATTGCCTGCAATGGACGATTCCACGCGACGGAGGGGTGGGTTGCAGGGGGGGTCCCCGACCCCCGGGACGGACGTTTGCATGCGGCGGAGGGGTGGCAGGGGCTCCCCAATTAGCGCCAATTAGCACTAATTAGTCCTCGGCGGGAACTCCACTTCTCCCTTTTTCTTCGTTTGAGGCGCTTTTTACCACGTTTCACACACTTTCACACACTTTCGTGCACTTTCACACACTTTCACGTGCTTTCACACACTTTCACATGCTTTCGCGCGGTTTTGCGCGGTTTAAAATGGGGTGTCAAAAAAGAAGCCATCCAGGGGTCAATGAACTTTGGTCACGTGACCTAGAGTTCAAGGTCATTCGATCCAAATGAAGCCATGCGGGTGGGAAAAACTGCAAAATTTTTACCTCGTTTCACACGCCTTTTCTTCGTTTTTCTTTGTTTTTCGCGCTTTTTCGTCGATTTCGGTCACGTGCGCACTTTCACACGGGTTTTCACACTTTTTTAGGGGTTTTCGCGGATTTTCGCACTTTTTTAGGGGTGTTTTTCCCCACCCCCCCGGGCAGCCAAAGGGGGGGGGGGTGGGGAAATCGGCCAGAGGCAAAACATCTATACTACTTGGGTGAAATGCAGAAGCTTGTTATGGCTTGCTATTTTGAGACATAGACACATATATAAATAATACTTACAAATTATATTTTTGAGAAAACAGTCATTTTCTACTGTTCTAAGTCTTTAGTACTGTGACGCATATCTAAAGTTGTCTTAGTTTCACCAGCTTTGAAAACTGATCAAACTAAAAAAAGCCTCTTATTTGTTAAACTTAGCAGAGCAATTTTTCTGGTAAAAATGTTTTCTTGGAAAAATTTTTCCTGTTAAACGATTGTCAACCGAAGCTGTCCAAATGTTCTTGTGTGCCGCATTCATTGTGTCCAAATGTCCATTGCATTAAAATGTCCTTCTGTCCAAATGTCCTAAGTGTCAAAATGTCCCATGTGTCCAAATATCCAAATGCTCTTGTGTCGAAATGTATTATGTTTAAATTTTAAACATGTCTAAATCGCCTTGTGTCCACATGACTTATGTGACCAAATGTCTTGTGTCGAAAAGACACAGGTGTCGAAATAGCCTTGTGTCCAACGTCCCTTGTCTCCAAGTGACCTATGTGTCCCAATGTATTGGGGCGAATTGTCCTGTGACGAAATATCTGGTTTGAAATGCTTAAATATATACAGTTCGGTATGGTGTTACCGACGATAGTTAGCTGTTTAGTGGTGCTTCATAAGTTACAAGACCTTTGCTATCTTTACATTCTGCATATATCTTGTACTGTGCAAGATGTTAAATACAGAATCAAAGCCATTTCAGTCACCTCCACATTCGGTATGTTGAGGGTCAAGCTGAGATGCGCCCCAATTCTAGTACAAAAATGATATTTTGTCAAACAAAAGCTTGGCTGTAATGTCTAAGAAGATCCTTCATCACTGGAAAATTTAGAAAAAAATGTAAATCATACAAGCTAGACGGAGACAAACAACAAAAACAAAACAAAAAAGTAACTTAAAACTCACGTTGAACTTACATTTGACTCTTTTTTGTTGGACTCGTTTTTTGTATTTTCTTGCCAATGTGATGCTACTAAACATAGCTTTTGGCAAGCAACTTAATTTAAATCCTGGTAGCCATTATATAAGCTACATCAGTTCTTATATCAAAGCTGTTTGTGCTAAATATTTTTCGTTTCCACCATGTCAACTATTTACTTCATTCGCTTCTTTCAGTTTGCTTCTCAACCTTTGAGGTTCGTTAAGTCGCTATTCTAGCTCAAAGAAATACATTCTGTTTAGGCTTCACAGGTGATTAGCCATCCTGATTATAGATCAGGCACATCGGAGTATGACATTGCTCTCTTAAGACTTGAGTATCCCGTTGATTTGAAAGACTCTAGAGTTGATACAGTAAAGTTACCCACTGGAGATTATCTTTATGAGTGGCAAGATGCTCGTGTAACGGGATTTGGAAAAATGCAAAGTAAGTAGAAATAATATAGTAAAATATAAGCACATTTCTAAAAACAATTACGAAGTGGTAATTAATAAGTCTTAGCATGAGATCTTCTTAAATCTGTAATATCGAAACAATTTTATTTGTAATTTGTAATTTATTATCACTTCAGCATGTATTTTACATTACAATTTGCATTATTATCTTTAGCTATTATGCCCTATAACTAGAAAATGAAATATAGTTACAATAATTGTAACAGAACTACATTCGTAAACTATAGCATAATAATATAATATAATATACTATAATATAGTGTAATGTGATGTGATGTGATGTGATGTGATGTGATGTGATGTGATGTGATGTGATGTAATGTAATGTAATGTAATGTAATGTAATGTAATGTAATGTAATGTAATGTAATGTAATATAATATAATATAACATAATATAATATAATATAATATAATATAATATAATATAATATAATATAATATAATATAATATAATATAATATAATATAATATAATATAATATAATATAATATAATATAATATAATATAATATAATATAATATAATATAATATAATATAATAACAACGAAAGACCAACGAAAGATTGGATAGCTACCATTTAGGTTAGTATTAATCTAGTATTAATTTATGTACTGTGTACAGTACTTATACTGTTAGTCATAAAGCTATTGATAATACAAAGCAAGAGAAGGATAAGAGTAGGCAATTAAATAGCGAAAAATACGTCCGGGCTCAATAGATTGTAGTCATAATATACTAACTTAATTAATGACGTCAAAATTAATTTTACCCCATTACAACCACAATAGAATTTGCCAAAACCTTGCAGTATGTTGAAGGATATACTGTCAGTGCTCAGTTTTTTGATGTTATTCTGGCCTTTTGATAACGTAATAAAAGGTCCGCTAACCGAACGCTTTTATTTTATTTTTTTAAGGTGGGAATGTAGCAGATGTTCTTCAGACAGTTGTTGTGAAAGTAGTGCCCAATGGTGAGCATTCAATGTGGATCTTAGCTGGAAACTTGGTAGACAAGACAGGATCATGCTCTGTTAGTAAACATTCTTTATATCATTGTCATTTATTCAGAAAGTTTTTTTTCCATTAAATCAAAATCATTTTTGCTGTCTCAGCTTCATAAATAAGTTGCACTGTCCCAGCCAGCACACAATATTGTCATCATATGATCACGACCTCGAAAAAATATGTTCCGAAAATATTTTTACCATGTTAATACAGAATTGCATATTTTTGTTGTCGTCCCATATTAGTAGAACATTGGGTCCCGTAACGGGCGTTTAACCATACCCAACTCGCGATTTTTTCGAAATTTCACCAAACAGCTAGTGGCGCCTAATGGGACTCTCGAAAAGAGATATATAGCTCTTTAGATAGACGAAGAACAGGGCTACACGATGATATGGTCTATATGTTAGTGCAGGTCCACCAAAAGGAGTAGCGACGAGTTAATTAGATGTTCTATTTTTGGCAATTTTCGCTTGGAAAACTGCTGACGCAAAGCCATTGTTTTGACGTCATCCATTATACTCTGCTTATAACTTTAATTCAGTAAAAGCTGCTGCTGGCTTTGCGTTGTAAATGAGGACTATGTAGGATGTTCGCGCATTTTTGATTATAAGTTTATTTATAAGCAAATTTTTTTGCGGGGTCTTTGCTAGTAGAATATAATTTCAGAAAATATTGCTACAACATTGGTACAATATTGTCATGCCCCCTGAGTTAACCCTAATTACTGAATAATTGTATTGTTTTGTGTAGATTTTGGTATCCAACTTTATAATTTTTTGTTTTGTTTTCATTTCTTTTCGGTTAATTTGTATCATTTATACTGTTTTTATTTGTATTTTTCTCATTTCTTTTTGTTTTTGTTATGTGCAGCATCACCGTCAATTTTTAATATGACTAATCTATTTATAAGAAAGGGCAGGAGACTAGATGACCCTATGGTCCTTCCCAGCCCTGCTCCATGATTATAATTATTTAATATTTAAAAAAACTTTTGATGTTAAACTAATTGGAGAAAGTAAATGTTCTATGTCTATGTCTATGTCTATAAGTGTAATCGGCTGTTATAATTGGTATCATATTTTTACAATCATGTAACAAAACGTTTTTTCTTTCAGGGTGATTCAGGTGGCCCATTGGTTGCAGAAGCAACAGGAGAACTCATAGGGATAGCTTCCTGGGTAACGAGCTGTTATGAGGGATCTGACCCAGGCGGGTACACTCGTGTGACGTTCTTCCTGGATTGGATCTTAGATATTATGTATAAATATGGGATAATATGGGGTGAAATAGATAATAAGTATGAATTTGGGATGGTATTTGGTAATATGGTCAACAGATAATTACTGGGAAAGGAAAGTAACTTTTCTCAGCAAGCAAGGAACGCCCGACACTGAAGTAGAAATCTTTGGAAAAAAATCACAAAAATCAGCAATTATTATTTATGCTTGTCGGGAAATTTTTGAATTCGGTGTAGCTCCTTATATGCAAGAATTGCTTTGTTTGTATTGTTTGAGATTTAATCAGGCAATGATACCGAAAAGCATTAATAGATCTATGTTAAAATAGCACAGTAAAACTGATACTGAACTAATTTATTAATCTTAGTCAAATAAGCGTTTATAATTTTAATATGTAATAGCAAGCTTGCTTATGTCTTGGTTTATTATGTAAAAACAAGCTTGCTTATGTCTTGGTTTATTATGTAATAACAAGCTTGCTTATGTATTGGTTTATTATGTAATAACAAGCTTGCTTATCTCTTGGTTTATTATGTAATAACAAGCTTGCTTATGTATTGGTTTATTATGTAATAACAAGCTTGCTTATGTATTGGTTTATTATGTAATAACAAGCTTGCTTATCTCTTGGTTTATTATGTAATAACAAGCTTGCTTATGTATTGGTTTATTATGTAATAACAAGCTTGCTTATGTATTGGTTTATTATGTAATAACAAGCTTGCTTATCTCTTGGTTTATTATGTAATAACAAGCTTGCTTATGTATTGGTTTATTATGTAATAACAAGCTTGCTTATGTATTGGTTTATTGTGTAATAGCAGACTTGCTTACGTCTTGGTTTATTATGTAATAGCAAGCTTGCTTATGTCTTGGTGAGCAGCTCAAGATATTTGTCAGCATTGCGGTGTCTTCGTTTCAGCTCTAGGGTGATCTATGGACTGACTGAAAAATAAATTCTCACTAATTAATAAGTTATTGTGTTGCGTGTCAGTTATTTTAAGCTTCATACACGTATGTATTGGTGAAAGGTAGAAGTGCTTGATGGAAAATAAATAAAGCAACGAGCAATCTGCTATATAATAATGTTGTTGTACTTTGATGTATAAGTAAACATTACAAAAAGTGACTGAAATACAGGTTTTTGAAATACAGGTTTCTTGCCACGAACATCATCAACACCACCAATACCAACACCACCAAAACCACCACCACCAACACCACCACCACCACCACCGCCACCACCACCACCACCACCACCACCATACTTAAGAGCAGCCGGAGGTCCGGAAAAATCGTTGGAGGAAATAATGTACGGCCAGGAGAGATTCCTTATCAGGTATTACAATTATTTGAATTCGTGAGTGTAATGAAAACAGAGTTACGTATAATTGTATCAGATCAATGGCTCTGCTTGGCTTGTTCCATCTAGATTGGAATTCAGACGAGATCTGGTATTTTGTGTCCTGAAAGCACACCAGGTTCAAATCTTAATTTCGTCCGCCATTAGCAGGGTTTTTCATTTACAACATAGGTCTGCTGTAAGGTTCTTACACATAGCTAAACTAGATCTTGCTGTAGTATAGTCTGTGGGAAGGGCTTCCTACCTATCACCCCTCCTTTCATAATATACTATAACCTATCCATACATAACATGATCTTGGAAAGTACATGACACAAATATCCAGGAGAGTACAGTGTAACTGCTGAATCTGAAAGCAGCCAAAAATGCTTTAACTTTTAACTTTAACTTTACTTTACGAAAATGGTTAGAATCCTAATCTTGGTTGTAAGAGTCTCTGATAATGACCTGTTCTAATTTATCTAAACAGAGTAAAAAGTGAATAAAAATAGAAAACATAATCATAATCTTTTCCTCCATTTCATATAAGATTTTGTTGTTGGAATGTTCGAAATATATGTATGTCATGGTCAACATGGAAAACCATAATGCCTAAATAAACCCCCGTAAAACGTAACATCAAGCCTTAGACACGCTGGTTTTTCAAGTGAGCCCTTCGACACCTCTCTAAAGACATATTAATTATACCTGTGTCGTTGAATTTTTGGTTCATATGCCTTGCTGCCCTCTGGAAAATTGTAGGACAACAACCGCCCACGTATGTTGCACAACCCTTTTATTGTGAATAAAATATGAGGCTACAGGTTAGTCAGATTTGTGGATGAGTTGGGAGGTAAAGAGTTGCACCCCCACCGTACAAATCTACTAGCTCCCAACACCTGCATTCTACTGGGTTTGAAATTAAGTCTTTCATTATCAACATGAATTTCTTCACTCGGTCGTCAGTTTATGCCATTAAGTTCATTCACTAAATCTGAACCTCTGCGTATGAGCTTGAGTGCTTAAACATGGAGCAACTTCAAGCATGATTAAATGATATTCACAGATGTTCAAACACTGAACGTTTTGCCAACAGGTGGCGCTTGTCGTCCACGATAGTTTCCGATGTGGAGGATCTTTGATTAGCAAAGAGTGGGTAATGACAGCTGCACATTGCATGCCAAGTTATTTCAGTCGGTGAGTATTTGGGCGGCTTTTCAAGAAGGTTTTCCTAATTAGACTTTCAAAATTCAATTATATGCTAATTCGGAATGTGAAGCAACGATGGCTATTCTCTTGCAGCACACATGCGCATTTACGTTTTGCTTGCACGTGCTTGTAAACGTGCAAACCTTAATAACATGCTACGTTTCACGTGACGTGATCCTTCCGTGTCATTCTAAATAAGTGCCTTATTGTGTACAGTCTAGAAAATAGTTAATATAGTAATTAAAATACTGTATTTATTTCACTTTGATTCTACTGAAGTATCGTGACGTGCATCTGTAATTACAAACATGAAACAGACGCTATTTTAATTGAAAATGCAGAAGGCCCCGCAAAAAAATTTGTGTATAAAATACACATATAATCAAAAATACGCAAGCATCCTACATAGTCCTCATTTATATAGCAAAGTCAGTAGCAGCAGCTTTTACTGAATTAAAGCTATAAGTTTATAAACAGAGTATAATGGATGACGTCACAACAATGGCTTTGCCTCAGCAGTTTTCCAAGCGAAAATTGCCGAAAATAGAACATGTAATTAACTCGTCGATACTCCTTTCGGTGGACGTGTCCTAAAATATAGCCTACACCATCTTGTAGCCCTGTTCTTGCTCTTTCTAAAGAGCCCCATATCTCTTTCCGAAAGTCCCACCAGGCGCCGCTAGAACGTTTTTCTGCATGCTGTTTGGTCAAAATTTCGAAAAAATCGCGACGTGGGTCCGGGAAAACGCCCGTTACTGGACGTGTGGCCCTCTCGGGAATTCTAAATATGCCTATGACACCCACCGCTGAACGGGCTATTCATCCATGACCAGCACCACCCATGGCCCGTTCCCGTTCTTCAGATCTCAGGCGTATATACGATGCAGAAGACTGCAGCATTTCAATTAAAATCTTGCCTACATTCTTGTTTACAATTTACAGATGCATCTGACAACGTCACGATTAATTTAGTTATATTTTCTATTTATTTAAGTATAACTATTTTATGAACTAGTTAAGCTGGAGGTAGATTTGAATACGAAAGTACAAAAAAGAAAGCAAATTGAAGTTATAAAAATAAATCTAACCGAATTTGACTTTTTGTCACAGAGATTATATGAAAATCTATCTTGGAGATACTAAATTGATGCGATACAGAAAAGAGAGAAAAGTAAGTAACTCTTTGCTTTGTTATTCTCTCAATAACGATAATGACGGTAGTGATCATGCTGATGATGGCTACAATCCTGATGGTAACTAAGTCTCTAATCAGTTGATAATGGATTCGATGATGATGACAATGATGACGAATGTGGTGATAATTTTGAGGATTGAACATATTTGGAATTCATAGGATGGTGAAGGCACGACAATTAACACATTCAGTTCTTAAGTAGAGCAGAATTATATTTATCACAACTTTCTCTCTTGCTCTCTCTCTCTCTCTCTCTCTCTCTCTCTCTCTCTCTCTCTCTCTCTCTCACTCTGTCACACTCTCTCTCTCTGTCTCTCTCTGTCTCTCTCTCTCTCTTTCTCTCTCTCTCTTTCTCTCTCTCTCTCCCTTTTTCTCTCTCTCTCGCTCTCTTGCTTTCTCTCTCGCTCTTTCTTTCTCTCTCTCTCTCTCTCTTTCTCTCTCTTTCTCTCTTTCTCCCTTTTTCTCTCTCTCTCTCGCTCTCTTGCTCTCTCTCTCTCGCTCTTTCTTTCTCTCTCTCTCTCTCTTACTCTCTTTCTCTCTCTTCCTCTCTCTCTCTCTCCTCTCCTCTTCTCTCTCTCTCTCTCGCTCTCTTGCTCTCTCTCTCGCTCTTTCTTTCTCTCTCTCTCTCTCTCTGTCTCTCTCTCTCTCTTTCTCTCTCTCTCCCTTTTTCTCTCTCTCTCTCGCTCTCTTGCTCTCTCTCTCTCTCGCTCTTTCTTTCTCTCTCTCTCTCTCTTACTCTCTTTCTCTCTCTTCCTCTCTCTCTCTCTCTCTCCTCTCCTCTTCTCTCTCTCTCTCTCTGTCTCTCTCTGTCTCTCTTTCTCTCGCTCTCGCTCTCGACGCAAAGCCTTCAGCAGCTTTACTGAATTAAAGTTATTTTTTGCAACCTCTTTACAGGTGGTTGAATAAGCAATACATCCAAACTACAACATCAGTGGGCACGAGGAAAACGATATAGCTTTATTAAAACTGAATTTCCCAGTGACTTATGATGGTAACATTCAACCGGTCACATTACCGGATCTTGATGAAACGAATACGTATGAGGGAGATACCGCTCTAGTCTCAGGTTGGGGATTGTTAAGTTATGGTTGTTACATATTTTGTCAGATTTTTTATCTCTAGCAAGTCTTTTAAACATATCTGAACAAAATTTTAAAAAACGGTTCTGATAATAACTAAAAGAAACATAATTGAAAATAAGCATCGAAGTGTAATGATTAAAACAGGGTGAAATGGGTTTGCGTGTTGAAGGTAAGAGATTACTGTTTGGTGTAGAGATATTGAGTTGTGGTGTGGTGGTTGGGGTGTTGTGTGTTGCAGTGTGTTTGTGGTGTGATGTAAGAGTAGTGGGTTGTGTTCTGGTGTTGTGTGGCATTGTGTGATGTGTTCTGGTGTGGTGTGGCATGGTATTTTGTGTTCTGATGTGGTGTGGCATGGTGTATTGTGTTCTGATGTGGTGTGGCATGGTGTGTTGTGTTCTGATTTTGTGTAGCATGGTGTGATGTGTTCTGGTGTAGTTTGTTTGCGTCTTACAGAGTGCAAGATATCTTAACAAATTTTTGCAAAGTTTTTGACGTAATTCTGTTTTGCTTGGGAAGTCCTTTGGTCAATTCAACGTTTTTTGTTACTCATCTGCGAACAATGTATTTTTAAAAAGTGCAGATTTTGTGTAATTTTGACGGACAGTCCGTAGTACTCTTAAGATAAAAAAAAACTTGAAAATTTTGCACTGATTTTATTAAATTTCTTGGCTTTCTTCTTATTGAGATCGGATTCCAAAGTTACATTTCCCCAAAGACGGTTTTTTGGTTTTGCTTGTAGAGCCTCTGAACATAGCAGGCTACACCAGCATCCTGGCAACGGGTTCCTTCTATAATGCTTCGTTTATGTGAATTTGTAAATGCTGAAGCTGACGCTGCCATAACAGACGCATTTTTCACGCTGGCGTCAGCAAATAAACAAAATGCACCAAATTAAGTCACCGACTTTCTTTTGAAATGACACCTTCGCACCCAAATTGCACTTATATAAAGAAGTTAACCAAGAAAAAGCTAAGTTAGAGCTCTTTTTGTAAAAGTGAAATTTCATACTGTACTCTGTATTTCACCTTTAACCCTTTCAGTTCCAAATTATTTTTTTAATAAGAAAAAAATTTTCTGCTTGGTACTTTTGTTCAATATGTCCGTCTTGTTTAAACATAATAATTTTTTTTGTAACTGTGTCCGTGTGCTAAATATAGCCCGTATCCCTGTAGCCTGTATACATTGGGATTAAATGGTTGCTAAACATGATAAAATGCAAATGCTGTAGATTTGGAAATCTGAAGTTTATTCAATACATTTAATAAAGTCCTGGAATTTTAACTATTAACAGATCAAATAACGGTCAGTTTTAACATTTTATTAATTTAAAGGCAGAAAATATTCTTGTGTCCCACGGGATACAATGGGTATGAAAGGGTTGATAGATAATACAAGCACCTACCAAGAATTTAAAGTATTCTTTAAAGATTTCTAACTTTGTTATCGTTTTACTAGGTGGCGATATGTCATCTATTCTACAGAAAGTTAAAGTTCCAGTAATTTCTAACAGCGACTGCAGCGCTGCTTATTCAAGATTTGGGCGGACTATTTTTGACAGCATGATATGTGCTGGAGATGTGGAGAATGGTGGCATCGACTCTTGACAAGTTAGTCAATATTCTACCAAACATTATCAATAACTGCCAAAATAATAGTGGATATTAATAATATTACAATTTTATTTAAATTTTCAGTTGCTGTTTTCGTTGTCGTTCTTAATTATTATTCGCTGTAGCTGTTCTTATGATGCCGTTATTGACGAAAAAATGTTCATATTTCAAAAGTTTAACAAGCATGGCTATTTATTATTGTTGTTATCCTATAAAGATTGTTGCTGCTTTTGAAAGCTGTTGCTGTACAAATTTTTACTGTTGCAGAGATGAAACTGCAGAACAATAGATTTGTAGATTTGCAAAGATATGTTCCTTTATTTCTATATAAGGGGTCTCTGGTAAAAATATATTTTGTGATTGATTTAAGTAAGACCGGATGATTGTTTAGACTCATCTTATTTTAATTAAGTGTCCAAAATACATTTTCTTGCTAAATAAAAGTTAATAATTAGTTAATTAACGACAACCGAACACAGCTATTGCTTACGTAAGAAACTAACTACAGTTTGCGTCAGGCACATTTGCATAGGTGTTACAGTAGCTTTGAAAGTTTAACGAAATTTGAGTATCCGAGGTAATTATTATTTAATCTAAGCTTTGATTTACAATAATCTATTGTAGTTTTCAATATTTTAGAGCATTCTTTATTCTGAACTCGTGTTTACACAATCATCCGGTTTTCCTTTAAATGTGTCTTGTAGTAAGTCTGTCATCTTTGTAAGGATAGCTCAATAAACAATCTATATGTTCGAATATTTGTAAGAAAAGACTTCAAAGTGGGTTAGAAAAATGTTACTGCGACAAATAACAGGCTGAAATTTGATTTGTCGAAGATCTTCTCTGTTAAAGTGAAAACTGTTCCACAGTAAAGCCAGTTTGCCGCTCTAATAGAATTTAACTACTGTCTTTAGCTCTTTTTCTTGTATACAAGTAAAAAATAGCAAGTTGAGTTAGGAACTGGCCGTAAGAATTAACAAATAACTTTTCAAAACGGCAGCATAAATATGAAAAACATAAATATTGAAAAACAAACACTAGTACTCACGTCATATCAACATAAATTTGAAGGTCACGTGCTAAACATCCAAAAACTAAATTAATAAAACTAAAGAAACATTTTATTCACAATTTTGCTTCAATCAACGTTAAAATCTTAGACCAACTAAAGGGGATGAATCGCATGGGAAAACTTAGCTTGTCTTATTAAAGTTGAAATGTTACTTTGAGTAAAATTTAGGAGTTACGTTTATGAGCTGTGTCGTATAGTGGTAGTACTTGTTGGTGGATTATTGAGGAGGCCGCAGCCGTTTATTGACGTGAGGTGATGACAAAGCTATAAGATCTGGATTGATGAGCGACTAACACATTTATTTCACAATAATATATTACATGGTAAAATACATATCATAGCTCTGCCAGACCGCCCATGACCTGTTCTTGCTTCCTCGAGATCCCCCGTGATCTAACCGTCTCATTCCACTTGGCTTCCTTCAGCTTTTTGGACTCACAGCGCATGCGTTATAATTGTTGCCAGTCTGACAATTCAGACGGGCAATGTCCATATTTGGAACTCTCAGTCACATGACAGCCGCACCTAAAATCATGGCTTCATTTCTACATATCTCTCATATCCCCTTTATAGAGTCATTTCATTACTGAACTACTAATACTAATCATACAATTATCATCTTCTCTTTACTCTTTGCTTAAATACAGCTAAATTGTAACGACTTCAGAACTAACAAGTCAGCTTAGATATAGACTGTTTAAAAGCAATACACGTGAAGCTGTGGGCATATAATGTTTGGGGCGCCGAGAATAGGAAAAAATGCAATTTTACATTTCTTGAACATATTTACTGTAATATTTTAAGCATAACGGTTTAGTAGTGTACTTGATGGATACTATGGCTAGTAAGAACAGCATAGCTCTAAAAATTAGTTTGGAGAAAGAAGGTCAATGGATTAGGTTTACATATCATAGTTTTAGTTTTTTGAGAGGTGATTGTATTCTCATTTTTGTAGGAGTGTAATTATAATCATAAAAGAGTTTGTATTGATGGAGAGAAATTTTGTATATGTATAGTTATAATATTTTTCAAGGAATATGTTATGAAAGGAGTAAGGAAGACAAAAAACAAGATTTTGGAGTCGTCAGGATGAACTTGAGAGTCGAGTGTCATCTGCTGAACTCAGTTACTTATTTTAACTGTAATGTTTTTAGCACAACCGTTTATTAGTGTACTTGATGAATTCTTATGCTAACATCTATTGCAAACATTCTTAATAGCGAATCTGTATCATAGCGCCATCTGATGAAAATAAATGGAGATTTCTGCGCTCTAGAGACTGATGATTCTTGAAAACTGAAAAATAATAATTGTTACAATTAAGTGCTGTAGTAAAGAGGACCTGTTAAACTATGTTGAAAGCATTAGATTAAGATAGATAATTAGGTTGAGGAATGCTGGCATGAAGCCGATTAAGGAATTGTGTCACGTGACTAAGTGATTCAGAATCGAGCTCCGCGCAGGATATATAAGCCGTGCGATGCGCCCAGCTCGTGGGATTGATATTAGATTGAGTCTGGGAGCCAGAACAGAGAGGCTAGATCAGGGGCTTGGCATTACGATCTATTATATTTATTGTGTTTGATGTTTAATAAACGTGTAGTTTTATAATCAGACTCTTCATAGTTTTGCCATTCCTAAAGCACCAATTATCAGCTATACACAACCAGTACAACAAATTATTTTTACTGTTGTTAATTATGACTTCTTCAGAGAGAGAGAGAGAGAGAGAGAGAGAGAGAGAGAGAGAGAGAGAGAGAGAGAGAGAGAGAGAGAGAGAGAGAGAGAGAGAGAGAGAGAGAGAGAGAGAGAGAGAGAGAGAGAAATAATAATGATTAAAACTAAGTGTTGTTAATTATGACGTATTATCATTATCATTAACAGAATGACTCTGGTGGACCAATGGTTGATGTAAAAACTGGTGCACAAAACGGCATTGTTTCCTATGGATATCGTTGTGCGTTGGCTGGATATCCAGGCGTGTATACTCGAGTAACGTCATTCAGATCATGGATTCAACAAACTAGTGGAGTTTAACCCTGCTCTTGTGTGTGTAAACATGACTGCAAATTAGGGGAGTATCCAGATGCGTACGCTGAAATGAACTTACCTTAAGCTAACAAAAGCGTAAAATATCACTCTTTACTACTGATATGGCTTTAATTTTTGATGGCATCATTATTCGTCACTTCTATAATTCTACAATACCTTTGTATTTGTTTACTAATATGGTAATACTACTTACTTAGCAGTTGTAGTATTGAAAAAATGCTAGTTGCTATGGGCTTTGCATGATCAAATTGAAGTTATGTTTATATCCAGTGTATGTGCTTGTTAATTCGTTAGTTAAGTCAGGCGTCATCCTGCCAACGTTACTGCACTTCTTTGAAAAATTGGATAATAATTATGTGATCATATCATTTTGCATTTTGTGCAGCTATCACCTTTATTTGTTCCTTAACAATATTTGTTTAGTTTTTCAGTAATTTTTTTCTAAGAAAATTGTAAAACATCAATATTCTTGTTCTTGAAAATGTATGCATTTTTGTGCATTAGAATAGGATGATGAAATCTCCACAGAACAGAGTCCTAGATATAACTGAAAAAAGTGTTTGCATAGAATAAATGAAATAGGCCCATAGACGGATACTGTAATAAGAAACTGATATCTGAAAGCATTAAAAGATGCATATCGAACTGCGCATAAAAATGTCTAAAAGAGAACGTGGAAACAGAAAAATTATTTTCATAATTTGGTAAATGCATTTGCTGTAATTTATCTTTAAAAATCGATTCATGCATAAAATTGTTGACCTTTTATAGCTAATGTCACAGTAGTTTGTCTGCATAAATTATGTATAATTTCTTATAATTTTTGCTACCATATATACAGAGTTTTCAGTGTAATTCAGTTTGTTACCTTGACATGTTTCATCTACTGGTTACCTTTTCCAACAGAGATCATTGGATATTATAAATGTTCGAAAGCTGAGGGCGAATTATTTAAGTTAACTGGAAAATAAAGCAATTATATAATTTATGTATGGATGACAATTAGGTGTTTGACTTTTTTATTTAAAATCACTATTTAAAATGGCTTTCCTTTACTCCTCCCTTCATAATAAAGAAAGTTCTCCGTGGTAGGGCTGGTTAACTCTGAACCAAAATAATTTACTAATGCGTATATACTACATAAATAAATATTAAATACGCAAAGTTATATATTTAATTCGACAAAGTGCTTATCATATATGGTTAGATACACAGGATTAACTGTTTTACTTCGACAACACGGTAAATCATAACACGTATAGAAACGAAACGTATACGTATGTGGTGCCATCTGTTGCACCTTGACATAACTAATTATCGTAGGACTGAATACGCCAGTTTCAAAATATTATAAACTGAAAATATGTTAGGTTTTAAAATATCACACAATGACTATGCAATGTCGATGGCTAACGATTATACAAACAATTATGCGTAAAACAAACAACTGATACTAATTATATTAAGCTAGATTGTAATGGATTCAAAATATAAAGTATTTTGCACTGAACAAGTCACACCATTGATCGAGGAAAATTTCCATCCTAAAATACTGTAATTAGCATGCTTGTTTAAAATAAAATTCCACTAATTGATTAATAGTTTAATTCGTGTAAAATAAAATTTATCTGGTAAAATTTATCTCATTAACATTGGTCTTTAACATGTTTAATGTGTTTAAAGTGATCACGTGATCACAGAGATATGACGTCGATCCAGACTTGATCAGCCTTGTTGCCTTGGTGATGTCCTGCTTGACTCTGGCTTAGGCTCAGGTTAAAGGTGAATACGATGCTGCTGCATAAAATTCTTCTGGCGTGACTAAACTTTTATCTCTTCCAAACAGAGAAAAAACCTGATATTAGTTTCGAAGTTATTAATAGATTGTGGTGCGAATGTAAATAAGGTTGATAAATATGGATGTTCTCCACTTTCTGCTGTCTTTGTGAAATTTGACACACACAGTGAAATGATTGTAAAGTTATTAATTGATAAGGGTGCCAGTGTAAATCAGGTTAATAAATCTGGAGATTCTCCACTAGGTGAGGCAGTCGTTCGATCTAACAAAGCGATTGTGAAGTTGATAATGGTGCCAATGTACATCAGGTTAATAAATCTGGAGATTCTCCACTAACTATGGCGTTCAAATAATGCAGTGCAGAGATTGAGAAGTTATTAATTGATAATGGTGCCGATGTAAACCATGTTGATGGACATGGGAATTCTCCACTAGGTAAAGCAGTCAAACGATCTAATGAAGAGATTGTTAAGTTATTAATTGATAATGGTGCCAATGTAAATCAGGTTGATAAATATGGAATTTCTCCACTAGGTGAGGCATTCAGGCGATTCAACCAAGCGATTGTGAAGTTATTAACTCATAATGGTGCCAATGTAAACCACGTTGAAAGATTTGGAGATTCTCCACTAGCTCTGGGATTCAAAAAACGCAGTGAGGTGATTGTGAAGTTATTAATTAATAGTGGTGCCACTGAAAATTTCAACAAATTGTTACATGAGATCCAAGAAAAATCACATTATATACTAAAAGATTTCATTGAGGGATCTAAACCTCTTATGAATAAAAACAATGATATTCTGAGGTTACAAGCACGAACACAGTTGTTCATACGCAAAAGTGCGGATTTTAATAATGCAGATGGGTGTGGAACATCAGTGGAATATGCATTTCTCAATTTTCTTCTTCTAATGGCACTGTTTTTAAATGGCCAGAGAAACAAAAATGTGCTTTTTGCGGTTTATGCCGTTTTGAAGACAATACTAGAACTATTATTACATAACAAATTTGAAGATGTAGCTGATAAGAGTCACTCTCTTCTTCACCAACTTTGTTATTCACTTGAAACAGCAGCATCTGTAGTATTTAAGACAGACACCTGTAGGATTCAGGAAAGCACAGAAGTTCTACCACCAACAGAGTTAGCATTTGATTTCTATTTGGAAATGTTGGCACAATTAATTATTACACACGCAGATGATGAAAGGCATTCTTCACCATATTTGATTCTTCAAAGCACTCAGGACATAATAGCAAAGTTACTCACCGATAAAGGTGTCGATGTATTTGATGAAAACAAAAAAGACGAATATTTGTTGTAATCACAAGATGCTCAAAGTTATGAAACAAAAGCAAATAAATTAAAAACTGAAAATGGTTTCTTTATCACTGCGGGGTTTCACCAAGCTGAATATAAGTCTTTGCATTCAACATTTTGCCTTTCACTTAAGATAATAATGTTGATGTTCTTTGACAAAGTGGCAGGAGAAAATCTTTGTGACGTGAATGGGAAATCGCTGCAGGATTTTGCAGTTAGTTTTTACTTTAAAGTAAAAATTTTTCTGGCTAACCAGGATGAAGACCAGAGGGGTAACGTAAAGTGTTTTTTCAGTTCTGAAAGTAAAACACAAGCAAAATTGCCAAGTCAAATAAGAGAAAACAGTGAAAGAATCCTAAGTCAGGCATCTCAGCATTCACTAGATGAAAATACACGTCATGGAGTGAGCAGTAAAGAAGAGAAAACAGGCATATTTGCAGCTCTGCTTCAACAAGCCAATCTTTTGAACTTCTTACTCAATAAAAGGGCGCGTTTTGTTGACGTTTTAACTCTGCACACTGTACACAGTCCAGTTATGAATGTATTAACTCTGCGCACTGTACACAGTCCAGTTATGAATGTATTAACTCTGCTCAGCAAGAATGACAATAGAAGAATACCGAATTGGCAAGACCTGTATGGCTCTCTGGGAGTTTTATTAAAAAACCAACGGGGTCTCGATACTAATCAATTTAGTTACCAGTGACGGAAAAACTGCTTTCAGCTTTCTTTTTAGGCAACTCCTTCAGTACACAAAGAGTAACCGGAGTTTTTGTAATTCTGTGTTGATGCAAATTTACAAGTTGTTCCTGGAACATGGCTTGCACCCTGATGCTGAAGGACATAAGGGAATGACTAACTATGAGATGCTGAAAGAACTCATGCACCATTTTGGTTCACTTAGCGATCTAACTAAAATCAGGAGCGACATTATAAATGAAATGGAGACTCGAGCTGAAATGTTGTTGTGCAAGAATCATAGCTGCTAATAATGTTGATTACAGGAGTCTTCCCAGTAGTTTGAAAAGTTTTGTGGGGATTCATCAGAAACGTTCTCTATTCGGATTCTGATTCAGATTGGTTTTATATTTTAGTTTCATTATGCTTCTCTACCTGGTTATCGTAACAAAACAGAGCCGTTATCACTTAAGCAGACTCATTGTCAACAGTGATGCAAATTGTACATGAAGTCTAATAGTAACAGGAGACACTCCCATGTGATTTCTAGCCACCATAAGTAGTTCAATGAAGATTAGTGGTAAGGTAGGAAAAGCTAGAATGATTGCATAAAAGCTACTGATAAATACTGTACTGTCATTTACTTATGCCCCACTTTTATGTATATATTATCAATATTTCAAATATTAATCTTTTTTTTTAAGATTTCCACGTATAGTTTAGCCTGTCAAGCTATGCTTTTAGGCTCAAACTGTATGCATCAAAATTATTCTGTAATGTAATTTGCACATGTATATGCTGCATTTTGTAATTTCTCTAAAAAATTTCTCTCTATGCATAAGTAACAAATAATTTATAATTTTACTTGGTGTCGTGAATATTTGTAAGTGATTAGTGTAAAATTACCTGTATGTAATTTACATATGTGAACATTAATTGATTTTACCGATTATACTATAGTTAGCAAAAATTCAGAATCTCGGTGCTGCGGAAGTAAAAAACTAATATTTTTAAATATTAAAACTAAAGTTACAGTTAAAATTACAGTTACTTGCTAAATAGTTTTGAAAGCCATATTTAGCAGAATGTTGAACTTGAAAAGTTTTTGCAATATTGTATTGAATGTATAATTTATTGAATTATATTATTAATATTAATGTATATTAATGTATTAATATAATGTATAATCTAAATTCAAATGTATTGAATTAGACTTCACTAGGTAACTCCAGATGTGTAGATTTGTACCTATATGAGGTAGAATAAAAAGTTAGAACCTGCCTTAATCACAAAGAATTGAATTAATAAGTGTAATGTTGTAATCTCTAGGTATCTTGTTTGAATCCAAACTGAGCTCTATGTTTTTAACAACATCCTTGATTAATGAGTTTTTAATTATATATGCTGTTCAACCCACTTCTAGACATACTTCTACCGACCTAGTGGCATTATGTATAATGTATGCATGTATACATTAGTATGAATCTGTACAATGCAATGCAATATAATCTGAAGTAATTACACTATGTAGAGCGTTAGTATCAACCTGTAAAATGTAATGCAGTGTAATCTCATGTAACTGCGTTGTGTGTACAGCATTGGCATGAACCAGTGCACTGTAATGCAGTGTAATTTCACGTACTTGTACTGTATAAACCAATAGTATGAACCTGTACAATGTAATGGAGTGTAATTTTACGTATTCACACTAAATAACGCATTAGTACGAATCAGTACAATGTAATGCAGTGCAATGTCACGTAATTGCACGATGTAGGCAATTAGTAGGTATCAGTAGAATACAATGCGTGTAATTTCGCGTATTTGCACTGTGTCGAGCAATAGTATGAATCAGTACAATGTAATGCAATATAATCTTATGTAATTGCACTGTACAGAACGTTTGTATGAATCAGTACAATATGATACAGTGTAATC
The DNA here is from genome assembly GCA_030141605.1 of Tubiluchus corallicola. Taxonomy (NCBI): domain Eukaryota; kingdom Metazoa; phylum Priapulida; class Priapulimorpha; order Priapulimorphida; family Tubiluchidae; genus Tubiluchus; species Tubiluchus corallicola. Next base: position 59,715 of record JAQGDQ010000506.1, read on the forward strand.
TTACGTTATTGCACTGTATAGAGCATTTGTAGGTATCAGTAGAATTCAATGCAGTGTAATTTCGCGTATTTGCACTGTATAAAGCAACAGTATGAACCAGTACAATGTAATGCAGTGTAATTTCACGTAATTGCACTGTGTGGAGCATTGGTAGGGATCAGTACGCTAACGCCTTTTTGTCCTGCTTTTTGGTACAATCAGCGTCTTCTGTTAAAAATGCCATTTTCAAAGTGAATCGTTGTGAATTAGATTTTTAAATAATTAAATAATCATTGCGTTTATTTCTCTTTCTTAGACACAATTTAATTATGTATATAAATTTACTCACTCACTCACCTACTTACTTACCTATCTATATCTATTCGTCCACCCAACTACTTTCCTACCTACCTAGTTACTTGCCTACCTGCGTGCTCTATGTCTGCCTGTCTACCTACCTTGCTACATGCCTACCTACCTACTTCCTTGCCTACGGGCGTGCCTACCTACCTTGTCAGCTATATGACTACCTGCGTGCTGTCTGCTTGCCTCGCAACCTACCTTGCCACCTACCTAACTACCTGCCTGCCTGCCTGCCTACCTGTGTGCCCACCTACCTTGCCAACTACCTACCTACCTAACTACTTAACTACCTGTCTACCTGCCTGCCTGCTTGCCTACTTAAGTTTTGTTTACTTTCACGTTTAGTAGGCCTAAAATAATTCTTTGTAGTTACTAGTTATGACAGTTAAAATATATTTTTTACTTAATGCAATTGCATTATACATTGGATTTTTGCTGTTGGCAAGCCCAGATCTTCATCAGAAAGAGCCATCTACTGGATTTAAACATAACCTCAATGTGTTCTTGCAAAGTCCATAGCAACCAACATTTGTGCGGTTACGTTGCATTTCGGAAGAAAAAAAGTTACAAAACAACGCTGGTAGAGTACGCCACATGCTGGCACCAACAGATGTTGGAAAATGGCGCACATTGAGGAAATTCACCCGAAGCTCTTTTGAACTTTCGTGTAAGTTCACAATTTGGTTCTTTCTTTGTGAAGAGATTTCCTTTTAGGTTGTGGCACAGCAGTAGATAAAAATATTACTGTCTGCTAACTTACAAATGAAAATATTTCATGAAATCATTCAATCTTAGTCAATTCTCGCAATGGTAACAGTAAGTTGTTATAAATATGAAATATGTTTATCTTTTCTTTACATCAGTGTGCAGATAAAGGATGCATCTTTCTGCTTTCAGCGGTATTTCTCATTTAGGTGATGTGAAAGTGCTTTAAAAAAGAACCACCTAAACTGCAATCTACCCTTACAGAAAAACACAGGTGGCGCTCTTTTAGAATTCAAGTCCCACTTGACTTACGCTGAGTGATTGCCGATTTTGATATAATTGCTCAGCACAATATGACATTCTGCTCTGCGCATATGATACGATGATTCATCAGCCCGAGTTTCACTTATGGTGGAATAAGTTTATGAAATAATACTATTAATAGAATATAAACATCCATTAAGTTTAGCATTTGTAACAAAAATTGACATTAGACCCAGTTTTTGATGCATTCTGTCGCATCAAATGCATTTTAACCCGAATAAATAATGAAATTACTGCAAGCGGTGTTAAGAATTTTTGTTTTGAGAAATGTGTTCATGCTGAAATAGCTAAGTAATTTTTCATAACAACAATTATTATTATTATTCGGCATTATTATTAATAACTAAGCGCGTAACAGTTATCTTAATTTTCACAGCCAGCCATCATTTTAATAAACGTTTCATTTACGTAACTTTGAAGACTTCATATCTAATTTTTAATGTTAAGCTCCCAGTCATTTTTAAGCCACCCGCATTGTCTTGCACAGCAGCTTATTTACATTAAACTTTAGCCGAGAGGTGGACTGATTACATACAATATAATACATAATAAGTAAATTTACATTAATGGAAGCGACGGAAAAAAACGTTAAAATGCAAATTTTTCCTGACAAATTTTAGTCGACGTGGGCTGGATACAAATTAAAACAATTATATCGCAAATTAATTTAAGCTAAGAAAGAAAACGGGAAAATACTTTCACAAATTATTGCTAGTCTGGAAAAAACAGCTAATGCAAAATCCTCCATGATTTGTAGTAGCAATATGAAAAGTCTTTGCAGATGCACCGCAGCTGTAAGAGTGGCTCGTACTATAATTTCTGTTTCTTATTACGGCTTCTACGTTCAAAAATGTCATGAAAACGCGATTCGGCGCATTAGATGTAAACATTAAAGTGCACACCAAACAGAATAAAAAATATAAATAATTATTATGAAACTTTTAATAACCTTCTTGAGGGGAAGTGCGGACATTCGTTAATGGTGAAATACATGTAGTTCTAAAATGTCTCATTTATCTAAAATAAAAAAATTATTATCAAATTTATCTTTATCTATAATGTAAAAGCTAATTAATTTACATATTTATTTACAGACAAAATTTTAAAATATTGTAAATATTCGTGCAGGACCAGTATGTAATCTAAACATTGCCTGAGCAAATAGTTCCTGTAGCATTTGATTCAGTCACATCAACTGCGTCTCCAATGCACTGACAAGTAAAACTTCCATCAATCATTGATTCACAATCATGAGTTTGGTTACTAGCATCGCATTCATTCACTTCTGCAAATGCAATTTTTTGAGTTTTGAAAATTGCAAACTGCTGTTCAGCAATTTTAAAACCAGCTGTTTACCTGAATCTTTTACCTGAGCAAATAAACCCTGTAGCATTTGATTTGCTGATATCAATTGCTCCACTGATACACTGACAAATGAAACTTCCATCAGTATTTGTGCTGTTTGTAAGGATTGGATCTCAGTCATTAATTGTATTATTTGCATCACATTCATTCACGTCTGCAAAATACAATTTGCCAAAGTATTATAAATATAACGTACTATTTAAAAACTGTAACTGTGTAGCTGTATTTTTATTGTGTTGATGATATTCCTAATTCTATTGCAGTAAAAAAATATAGAGCAATATTCAAATTTATAATGAATATTTTAATCTTTAGTGAAACTAATCTTGCCAGGTGTTGCATTTACAAGTACAGTGTTCCCTCACTTATTGCGGTTGTTCCATTCCTGGCCCATCAGCGATAAGTGAATTTCCGCGAAGTAGGGAGGCTATACTTATTTTATGCTTATTCTATAATCAACCAATCGTGTGTTGTGTACAATCTCACGTCGACAAGTAGCATCTCAAGCGGGCGCAAGTACTACACTTCATTTTTGGTATGTATTCATCCGCCGAATAAATACACTATTTACTGTAAATGGTAATTTTTTTATGATTTAGAATATTCTCTTAATGTTAAAATTAATATTTTTAATATATTTTTATACATTTTGTGATTTTTTTACGCAAAATTTAACCAAATCTCTACTTTCTGTACAAATCATACTACGAATGTGCAAAAATATTTTAGACGGAGTACCGAAAAAACCCACGAAACGGCGAAACTACTGCGATAAACGAACCGGGAAGTAGCGAGGGAACACTGTAAGGGTGCTTCTCTGAATGTTGTTTTCCTTTGTTTACCTTCCTTCTGCTTGTGCAACAATACAAAATCTTTTGCTGGCTATGCTGTACTCACACATATGTACATTTTCTGTTTCTTCTCTTTCTTCCAGTAAACTAGAATTCTTTGTCTAAACTAACAAAGTTACATATCAGAATTCGCTTCCACATGAACTGATGCAATTTCCTTATAGAGAAAGTGGTACGTGTGAGATAAAGCTGGCGGTAAATCCATGTTCGTGACCCTGTGGTGGAGAAAGTGGGATGGATCGAATTGTTATGTATAACATAAAAGATCGAGTGGGTACAACTGAAGTTACTTTAGTGATTTGTAGTACATACAAGTAACACATAAACAACACATTGCATGATTCCTTGTAGGCTATAAACATTCTGTATAGATCACTAGGAAGTTCTAATCGTTTTTATTGTTATAAACCATTCACAATCATCCACAAGCAAAATGTGATTTTATAGTGTTTGTTTGAAAATGAATAAACACTTCTGTAGCTCTATTCACGGTAATAACATGTGAAAGGTTGAGAAATAGGTAAAGAAGAAGGGCCAAAAATTTTACTGGAAATGATTCATTTATTTGCTGCAGTGAACAGATAGGATATCCTGCTGTTTGCTACAATCAGTGTCTTCAGTTAAAAATGCCATTTTAAAAGTGAATCATTGTTAATTAAATTTTTAATAATTAAATAATCATTGCGTTTATTTCTCTTTGTTAGACACAATTTAATTATGTATATAAGTTTACTCGCTCACTTACCTACTTACGTACCTAAGGCCAAACATATCTACACGTCCACACAACTACTTTCCTACTTACCTAGTTACCTGCCTACCTGCATGCTGTCTGCCTGCCTGTCTACCTACCTTGGTACATGCCTACCTACCTACCTACCTCCCTGCCTACCGGCATGCCTACCTACCTTGCCAGCTACATTCCTACCCAACTGTATGCCTACCTGCGTGCTGTCTGCTTGCCTGCCTACCTACCTTGCCACCTACCTACCTACCTAACTACTTAACTACCTGTCTACCTGCCTGCCTGCTTGCCTACTTAACTTTTGTTTACTTTCACGTTTAGTAGACCTAAAATAATTCTTTGTAGTTATTAGTTATGATCATTAAAATATTTTTTTTAATTTAATTGAATTGCATTCTAGTAATTCTTGCATTAACTGAATATAGTTACTTTCTGACTAAAGTGCAAACAAGCTCTCCTTTTACTGCCCTTCTGGGCTTAATCACAGTTTTTTATCAACATAATGTTAAACAAATAACTGGGTACGTAACTTGAACTAATGGAAAAGTTTTGCATAAAACGAGCACGTGAAAAAATACAGGTGTACCTGCGTTACCTTAGCTAAATACCTGCCAAACTACCTGTTTACGTTTTGACTGTATAGTTGCTTAAAAGGCCTAAATTGTTAATAATTATTTTAATTAATAGTCGTGATCTTCTGAACTACATTATACTGTTACCTGCACTAATTAAGTATGGGTATTTTCTTGTCATCATTTAAAAAAGCTTTCAGGTGATAATCACTGCTATACTTAATCATATAATATTAGATAATTATTTCAGTAAATAGCTAAAACTCAGAGGAAAAGTTTTGCAAGAAATGAACAGGTAAGAAAGTGCAGGTGTACCAACATTACTTCAAACAAGAAGATAAGTGAGACAATCTCGACAGACAGTCTTTACGTAATCTTGCTCAACAAATAACCCGACAGATAATATAGATCTTCAGAAAATATGACTAACTTTATGATGAACCATTAAATATGTACAAAAATGACAACAGTGAATAAACCGAAAATACTAGACAACTCGAAGCTTGGTACTTCCAGGAGGAATAAAAACAGGAAGCAATCGCCCACAGTTAATTAATAAACACAGTTAAAAAAACCAACCTTAAAAACTGTGTTTTTATTCCCTTCACGTTTGACCTTGATTTGCAAATATTTTGCTCTTAAGGTTACATATAATAAATGATGCACGAACATTCTGCTTAGTCATTTTTTGTTGTATTTCTTAACAAATATTTATTTCATCAATGACTAATGCATAGGCTCATCAAATGGTGTGTTAAATTCAGCATTTCCAAAATTTGTTAACGCTTTCTAATTGTGTGAGAGGTGAGAGTCGGTGCAGGAAAGAGTGAGTGGTCGTTGGTTCTAATCCAGATGTGCCTAGATTTTTTCACATGTTAATTTTTTTTATAAAATTTGTTTTAACAATTTTGTGATTATTCCGCCATGAATAATTTCTATCTATAGTCAGATACATGCAAGTGTGATTTTTTTCACTTGTACAAAAATCTCTACAAAAACCCTTATATTAAAACAATGCTGTAGTCGTTTACTACGTTAGCATAAGGAACCGCTAAAAAGCAACGTTATAACTAACGCATCACTTGGTGTTTCAACTGTTCAACACTTCCTAAAACTATTCACTTCATATTTACCATGATTCCCAGGTAATGCAAAATGTTATAAATCTTTGCTGAAACATACAATTTTATATCAACATTTCACTCATACAGCATATCACCAGACCTCAGTAATGTGGTAATTTAATGACTTTTTCATTTTTGTATGTTATTAGCGAAATAGTTTATTTAATCAAATACAGTGTTTGATATCTTCTTTTATACATGTCGTTTGTATTTTTGGTTAAAGTTTTGCACTTACAACGACATTGGGTCTTATCTTACATGTAAAGTAAGCTTTATCAATTCACGATAAAAAATATTTAATAACTGAGCTAGCAGAATCAACATTATAACCCTTCTAATAGATAAGCGATGTCAATTTATTTGCAGACAAAACAAGGATGGGTGCCAGGGCAGGTTGAACCAGCTCTAACTAGTTCAAAGCAAAACTCCCCCGGCAACTGTGAACTATAAAAGCTGAGTCAACACGCTGCAAGAACCATTAAGAATTGCAGACAAAAAAGAGTTACACTTGAAGAAGAAAGAGAAAGGATTGAGAAAAAGTAAGTTTTGAAATTAGAACAAGTATTCACCACAAATTATAAAATTATTAATGGCTGCAAATTAAATTGTTGGATTTGATGTGTTAAATATTCTTCAGTGCAGCAAATACCTGATTACCATGTAATGTTTGTAGTTTAACCTGATGAAAGACTGCTTAATATTAAAATACAAGAAACAGACATGATATTTGAAGCCAGTTATTAAATGTTTCTTCACATTTATTGACTATTTGTTATTATTCGATAATAATTTAATTTCTTGTCGTTTTTCTACTCTCATTTTTGCGTCAAGCTGTCATTTTAATCTATTTATTGTAACTGATTTGCTAGTAAATCCCTGGTTGATTGTTCATTTTGGTTTTAACTTTTAATGTTGTTAGAAAAAGAATTTAGTACAACGTTTTTAAAAGAAGGGCTGACATATGAAGCCAAACTTGAGTGCTTGAATTTATTGAAGTATTTCAGAATACTTAGTCTTAGGGCAGCATATCAGAATATCTGAATTTAGATCAGCGTGTCAGAATATTTGAATTTAGATCAGCATTTCAGAACAGTTGAATTTATAGAAAACATTTCAGAATAGTTGAATTTATTGAAGCATCTCGGAATACTTGAATTTATTGCAGCATTTCAGAATAGTTGAATTTATTGAAGCATCTCAGAATACTTGAATTTATTGAAGCATTTCAGAATAGTTGAATTTATTGAAGCATCTCAGAATACTTGAATTTATTGCAGCATTTCAGAATACTTGAATTTATTGCAGCATTTCAGAATACTTGAATTTATTGAAGCATTTCAGAATAGTTGAATTTATTGCAGCATTTTAGAATACTTGAATTTATTGCAGCATTTCAGAATACTTGAATTTATTGCAGCATTTCAGAACACTTAAATTTAGGGCAGCAATTTTAGAATTCTTGAATTTAAGGCAGCATTGCAGAATAATTGAATTTATTGCAGCAGCCCCTGCTTATACAAACGGGTTCACGACAGCATTTATGAATGCATAGATTAGGTCACACTCTTGAACGCATGGCTTCAAAGTAGCACTTCTGAATATGTGGATTCGGGTCAGTTTCTTGAAAACATTTATTTGGGGCAGCATTTTTGGATGCATGGATGTTGATATTTTTTTTCAATAAATCTGGGCAGCACTCTTTATGCAAATGCCAAAATATATTGTCATTATTTATTTGGTTTCAGTTTGTTCTGTCATCACCTTCAGGTGGGCACAAGTTACCCCTCGTAAGTAGTTGCATTCTAAAAATAAGAAAAGTTTAAATTATTTTTAGAAATTTTGCATTTCCTGAAGGCTTCACAAATAGCTATCGATTTACCTTTTGCGTGTTTAATTACTGGTTGTCTATTGATCTTTCATTTGGTTGTGAAATAGTTCCAGATAATGACTTAATTGGTTTTCTGCGGGTGTTTAATAATGCATGAACTGTAAGCAACAGCAGAAAGAAATGAATGTAAAAGTAAGAATTGCTGTGTAAACTTTGTCATGATTAGCAAAGACCTTAATCTAATATTGATGACAAATTTGAAATGGACGAACATTTCTGACAAATTTTTTAAATTATTTCTTATTTTTAATGATTTTTTAGCTATTCAGCACAACGCTTTGCTGTCTGCTAAATAATGATGGCCACCAAAGTTGCATTCTTTAATTTGCGCTTTCATACAATTAGCCCGGTGGAAGACACAGGGTTCATTGTGACGAATGTTCACTTTTTTGTCTTTCAGGTTTTTCATTCTTAGTGAAAGTTGGTGAACTAAGTCTATTATCAGTTTAACAAGTTGGAGCAGCACATTTGAATTTGACACAGCACTTTGGAATATACATATTTGGTACGGCATTTATTATTTCGTGGACTTGGTACAGTTTACTTATGTAAATGAATTTCAGTTGTACTGTTCATGCAAAAGTCTCAATATCTTTTTATTGCGTTTCAGTTTTCAGGCTTATATTAACTGTGAGTTACTGTTCATAAAGACTGTTAAGAGGCATAAGTTACATTTGCTAAGTAGTTGCATACAGTTATTATCAGTTGTTCAAATGTGTTAAAATTTTCCATTTTTAGAGAATTCGTTTTAATCCTTTCATACAGAGTTTGTCTGTTGTTTGCTAAACATTGAACAAGTTACACCAGGTAAGGCACTGCAATGCAATTCATAAACATAGTTTGAATATTAACAATTTTTGGGTTTTTTAGGAATTATAATTTTAGAAGCATGTTTGAATATTGAGAATTTTTGGGTTTTTAGCAATTGTAATTTAAACGCAAGTTTGAACATCTACAATTTTTTTATTTTTAGCAATTATAATTCTAGACGCCAGTTTGAATGTTGACAATTTTCGGATTTCGATGGCAATTCTATTCACTTTCATGCCTGCCAGCATCAAGTTACATCTAGTAACTTGTCTGATAGTGATACACAAATTTAAAAAATTGTCTTATAAAATTGTCTCATAACTTTTGCTAGGTTTTGCTAGTAAATTTAACAATTACAAATGAAAAATTGTTTTTCTCACTTTCCTAACTCTTTCAAAAGTTATAAAAAAGGTTATTTTTGAAATTTCATGCCGTTTTATGTAAATAAAACAAAGTATTAGGTCATCGTCGTCGTCGAAATCATCATCATCATCATCATCATCATCATCATCATCATCATTATAATAATTAGAGATTATCTAAATTTAACAATGGATTATATTAAATTTACATCTCAACTGTAACTCTGTATCTGAACAATCTTGACTTCATTGTTAGCTTGTTTGTATAATATTCAAAGAACCACTTTAATAATCAACATTTTTTATTTTATCATTGAATCATGCACTCGAGAAGAAAGTGTTGTAAAAAAATGCTGTTGCCATTTTAATAAAGATGATAGATAACCGAGTTTTCATTTATCATTCATATTTTTTAACATTTGAGTGGAAAATTTGAGAATTTATTCACTTTTATGAGTTTTTTGTTTTTAGGCTATTTTACTAAATCGTGGCTGAGCTGTTTTTCTCACTGCCAAGTCTGTCAGATCGGCCTAAGGCTGATGTTAAAAATACGGGGGACTATGGCCTATTTGCATTCTATACACTAATGGATCTGAAGAAAAAGAAAGATCAAATGGCAGACATTAAAATAATTAATCAATCAATTTAATTATCAACAAATTCCAAAGTGATTCGATTTAAGCAAAAGTTCAGTAATAACAAAGATATAGCAATATTGACAAAGCTTGGGGTTAGTAGGGTATATACGTTTGCATGAAGTTCATGTCTGCCCACTATGTACCTAGGTTTTTTGGAACACCTTTCCTTTAAAGCGAACAGTTTGTAGAACGGTAGCAATATGTCGTAATATAACCTCTGCGTCTGAATACAGTTGTGATTCCAAACTTCGTCAGAGAAACTACCAATTAGTCTTTACCCAGCAAGTAGCATCGAAGAACATTAGGCTAGTATACGTGATATTTACGTTATCAGTGCGACGTTAGTTACGATCGTAATAAAAGCGAAAAGTACCTGTTACCACCCTGGATGTGGTTCTGCAGTAGGTCGATCCATTTGTCAGTCAGTGGGTAACTCCACTATTGCAGACTGCAAGCCAGCATCTCTGGACAACTCTGGTTGACGACCATAGCTTACAAAAACTAGGCTCTCACAGTATCACCATGTACATTACACACCATATCTTGTGTGAAACTTTCTAGTACGGCATTTCTCTTCCAAAACATATAACTTCACAGAGACGAGTAAACGACCTGTCTCGTTCTGTGTCAAGTTGCCGTCTATATCTAAACAGTGTAGAACGAAGTTCATCGAGAAGCCACTCGCTTAAACAGCTATAATTTTATTCACCTGTTCACTATTGTTAACATTGACTTAGCCACTGCATTACAGCCGCGTTAGGGCAGACAAGAGTGGGTCAGACGGAATTCAGAAGGGGGTTTGTTAGTAGGTGCCTACATCCTAACAAAATATCAATAATTAATAATACAATTAACTATCACTGCCAGTAGCTAAATATCATACATATCAATTAATTAAATATACAGTATGAATAGGGCTTAATGTTGCATAAGCATAATAAATAATCATTACAAATAAAATATTAAATTGTCATTTTTTATTCCTTTTCATTCTTTTCTCTAACATTTTGAAGTAACAATGCATGATTGTTTTACTACCTTTTTCCAAATTGGGTAATAGCAAGATGCCTTGTTCCTCGAGACCTATTACAGAGCTTAATGATTTTTGTGTCTAATGATTAGTTCTTGCCTTTCAGGGTTTTTATCATTACTGGCGATTGGTGAACTGTTGTCAAGGTTACGTTCAGCTGTTTCAGCACAAGTTTCATCTGGCAAGTAAGAAGAGAAGTTTGCTCAGAAAATTGTCAGTTTATTGTGTTTTTGCAGTTTCTCACAGTATAAGAATTCATTTTATAAACTTTGTTTCAGATTTTTTTATCACTAATTACTGACTAATTATTTACCACGTATTGATCATTAAAAGGCAGATATGTTGAAGCAACCATATTGGACATATTAGACATTTGCAGTACAACACTTCTGAGTGCAAAAATTTGGAGAACAATCTGCAAAGCATTTCTGAAATCTTGCACTCTTCAAAATGGATAGTTGTGTCAGCAAGAGTACATGAATTTAGGGCAGCACATGGATTTTCATTAAACCACTGAATACATAAATTTATTGCATTACCTTTAAATTTGTAGATTCACGACTTCGATCTTGAATAAGTGCATCTAGGTGCCTTGCAAAAAATCCGATGTCATTACTTTTAAAAGAAATTGAAATATTGAAATTTACATTTTTGGAAATTTTACCAAAAGCTTTTAATTTAGTTTTGTGTATTTGAATGCTGATAGACGATGGGGTTTTACTTGGAGATAAAATAAAACTTGATAAGACTTCACTGGTTTTTCAAAATGATTTTCTGAGTGGTCACAGTTAATAAAGGCTGAAGTTAAGTAATTCGATGCCTGGTTAAGAATCTGTCTGACTTGCTGTTCATCTTGCTGAGAGTAAATGCAAATAAAAAAACGTTGTCGAAATACCTTTTTCAGTCTCTTGTCGCATGTCAGACAATTTGTTCTTAACTAGGAAATTAACAGGCAACTTCACGATTTAAATACGACCAACAAAAATACTTTTACTAATTTTGGGCAATGCACGTGTATTTTCCTAAAACAGGTCACTGTACTGGTTAGTAAGAAAACTATTTTATTCCTTAAACCTTTAAGCGAATTTGGACACATAAATTTAGGGCAGCACATTGGATGCATACATTTAGGCTACATCATTTGGATGCATGAAAGTAGGGTAGCACATCTGGATGCATGGATTTAGGGCAGCACATTTGGATACATAAATTTAGGGTAGCACATTTGTATGCATAGATTTAGGGCAGCATATTTTTATGCATGAATTTAGGGCAGCACATTTTGTAAGGGTCTTGGGGAATTTGCTTTGGAAAAAAAGAAACTATGCTATAAGATTGTGTGTATTACTATTTTGAATGCGTGTTCCATAGCGAAATATTACGAGTTTGTTTTGGTTCCACTTGTTTTCTGCACCAACTTGTATAAGGGTGTATTTGATAGTCGCATAGAAAATACATCTATAGAAAATACATTTAGCATTGATGCTTGTATTTTTTCTTTCTACTCAAGTAAGTGACACAAAAGCTTCGTTAATTCTGTGAATCCATCATAAAGGTGGCGTTCTGTCAAGAATTTTGTTTTGCAAAATTTTAGTGGCATTTTTATTTAGTGTTGCTTACTCATTAATTGATTATAATTCTCTTCTTTTTTGACAAGGCGTCTAACAACTTTATTTTGTTCCACAAATACGAAAATTGATTATTAATTACTGAATGATTAGTGACAATGGAACATTTACTAAAAATGTTTCTACTATGTTGTTCCTGGTCCAACTAAAGTAACATTCTTGAATATACTACAGCACACTTGTTTGGCGATGCAAAACTGAATTTAATTATTATTGTAAAACTTGGAAAACTTGTCATTTATGATTTAGTAGTCATTCAGTCTGAGAGTAAATAAATATTGATTACAGATAAATGATGAATTCGTCCCTATTTCAACTCTGTTTATCACAATTTTGCTGAATTTTGACGGTGGTTCTAAACAAGGTAATAACATACGAAAGTCAAAAATGACAATTTTTGAAACTTTATGCAGTTTGTGTTAATATTTACTATGTTTTATTTGTTATTATTTTTGTTATTACTAATATTATTATTATTATTATTGTTGTTGTTGTTATTATTATTATTATTATTATTATTATTATTATTATTGTTGTTGTTGTTGTTGTTGTTGTTGTTGTTGTTGTTGTTGTTGTTGTTATTATTATTATTATTATTATTATTATTATTATTATTATTATTATTATTATTATTATTATTATTATTATTATTATTATTATTATTATTATTATTATTATTATTATTATTATTGATATCATCGTCATCATATCTATTATTTAAAATTATTTGCATTTATAGCTTGCATCAAATTTAAATCCCAACTTCAACTTTTAATTCGTAGAATTTCAAAATTCCATTATAACCCAGTTTTTTACTTATTGTATTTCCTGTTTTTCAGTGTTTTACTGTTCACAAAAAATGTAGCATTAATTTTGACTCACACTGTACTTCTGCAAATTGCATGCTGTATAAAACCTTTTTTGGGTTCACCTTTGACAAATTGTGAGACTGAATTACTGAGCTCAGATTAAATTTTGTCTATTGTTTTTAATTTTTAGATTATGCAAAGTTTATGCTTTTAGCAAAGCTACATCCACACACCGCACATTACATTATCAAAGATCTTATTTAATTAACTAAGTTTCTAGATCAAGACAGATACATAACCTATAAAACAGTTATTTTTTTATTAGACATATTTTGGCAGTCACAAATAAGGGTGTATCATTGTGATCAAACTGTCCCACTTGTTTAATTGAAATTTGTTGCCATTTGTAGTCATGACATTTCTTAATACCTGTGACTCTTTATGTCAACAAAGAACAAATTTTAAGAAATGGCATGGCTACAAATAGCTTTCCTCCTAGAAACAATAGCAACGTTTGTACAAAGATTAACTTGTCTATGTGAATCTTAATAACTTTGTAATATCAGCGTAAGATGCAAATAAAGACATGAAATGAAATATTGAGAGTTGATTGAATGATATCTCTGTTGATTTTACATTGTCATTACAGGTTTTTTGTTTGATTGGAATCAATTTCCTAAGCAATGATTTCAAAATAATTAAAATTATTAATACCAGACTATAAAATAAAGCATATTACAACAATGTCTTTCAAATTAAAATAATTTTTTTATTATTGATAGGTGGCGCTGTCAAGTTTATCCTGTAGGATACTGCACTTGGGCGAATAGCACGTCAAAATTCTGATCTGGGAGCAGGATAGATCAAAAAACGCTTCGTTCTAAAAGAGCAGGCATGACTGAAGAATCTAGATTAAATAGGCAACTACTTCAAGCAACTAGAGATGGAAACATTCATGAAATCCAGCAGTTGCTCACTGAAGGTGCTGACTGCAATTTCAGAGAAAATGACAGGCCTGGTGAGTCTGCTCTCATCCGGGCATCTATTAATGGGCACGTGAATGTAATTCAGCTCTTACTAGATAGTGGAGCTGATATTAACATTAGTAACAACTATGGACGGACTGCTCTCATGCGGGCATCTATGAAAGGGCACGTGAATGTAGTTCAGCTCTTACTAGACAGTGGAGCTGATATTAACATCAGAGACAACTATGGACGGACTGCTTTCATGTGGGCATCTATTGATGGACACTTGAATGTAGTTCAGCTCTTACTAGATAGTGGAGCTGATATTAACATCAGTGACAACTATGGAGAGACTGCTGTCATGTTGGCATCTATTAGTGGGCACTTGATTGTAGTTCAGCTCTTACTAGATAGTGGAGCTGATATTAACATCAGTGACAACGATGGAGAGACTGCTCTTATGCGGGCATCTATTATTGGGCACTTGAATGTAGTTCAGCTCCTACTAGATAGTGGAGCTGATATTAACATCAGTAACAACGAAGGATGGACTGCTCTCATGTTGGCATCTACACATGGGAACTTGAATGTAGTTCAGCTCTTACTAGATAGTGGAGCTGATATTAACATCAGTGACAACGATGGAGAGACTGCTCTTATGCAGGCATCTATTAATGGGCACTTGAATGTAGTTCAGCTCCTACTAGAAAGTGGAGCCGATATTAACATCAGTGGCTATGATGTAGGGATGCCTCTTATACTTTCCTCTAAAAATAACCAACAAGTAGTTGAAGTGCTGCTTAGCAGAGATGTTGACTGTAATGTCAGTGACCAGGATGGATGGACGCCTCTTATGTTTGCTACACGTGCTGGCTCTTATGCAGCTATATTAAATCTTTTGGCTTGTGGTGCTGACTGTAATGCCACATCCGATGATGGGTGGTCTGCCCCTTTAATTGCTTCTGATCGCAAAGATGAAGAAGCCATAGACTTGTTACGCAACTTTAGTAACACCATTTTGCTTGATGGCATTGATGTCGTACTTTCTGCAACGCAAGAAGATGCATTCACCAATTTACTCTCTCTGCTCAAATCATCATCTAAATATGAAGACATGCGCCAAACTTTTCTCATGGCTGCAGCAAAGCACAATGCCAAAGTTGCTGTTGGACGTCTCTTGTCAGCTGGCATGACTGATTGTAACCTGTGTGACATATACGGTGTGACAGCTCTAATGATTGCAGCTGCACACGGGCATCACAAAATTCTACAAATATTACTTTCTTATGATGCTGACTACACTGCAGCTGATAAGGATGGAGAAACAGCTCTTATAGCTGCAGTTAAAGGAGGAAGTGCAGAAACAACAGGAACAGTACGAGTTTTGCTGGAACATTCATCTGGAGTTACTGACTCTACCAATGATTTTATAAACCAAAAGGATCAGTTTGGCAACACAGCCTTACATTATGCTGTTCGTGAAAAAGAATCTGAGAGCATTAAACTTTTGCTGGCGAACGGAAGTGATGTTAACATTTGTGATAACGAAGGTAACACTCCGTTACATATAGCTGCACATTTACAAATTGGCATCAGAAGTGACATTGTAAAATGTTTGCTGGAGCATGGAGTCGACCTCGAAAAGTTAAACAAAAAAGGGCAAAAAGCGATTGATCTGTACGTAGGCTTAGTGAACGTAATAACAATAAATGATGAGTACAGGGAAACAGTTGGCCACTTTTTAAGCTTATTATACATACCTGGGTGGCGCAAAGAGCCTGAAATATGGAAGAAAACACCTACTGAAGAAGACGTAGCACGATGTGAGGAAATCTCTGACATACTCGAAATAATTTTTTTAGGAAATATTCCCAATAGCTCAGAGAATGATGTTGTCAAGCGAAAAGTTCTTTCTGTTGCAAATGCAGCTTGCGAGGAAATTGGCAAAATCAACCAGGAGTTCGATTGTTTTCCTGTATTAGTAGGAAGTTCTTCATGTGGCACGAAAATTGGTCTGCCAGATGAATACGACTTCCTAATTGCCTTAAGGAAATTCAGTGATGGAGTTTCAATTGAGAAAACTGATAATCCTGGCCTTGTACACTTGAAATGCAATGATGGCAAATTTTTACCAAATAACCTTAAAGATAAATTTGTGCCAATTGCTTGCCAAGCCATGGCAGCTGCAGTCACCAGCGAGGAAAACCTGAAACTTGAGCGTATTGAATACAACAAAGTCTGCCTCACGTTTCATATGGTTTACTCTGGTAAAGAAGAGATTTACAAAGCTTTGCCAGTAGCTTTGGATTTCTCACCTGCTGTTAAACTTTCTGAAAGTGAGTCAAAAACGTCAACTTCTTTCCTTTCTTACTTTTTTTACTTCCTTTCTTACTTCTCGCCATCATCATTGTTTCTCTCCTACTCATTCTCTCTACCATCATCTCAGACACTACAGCCTGAATCCGATGAATTCTCTTCTTTTCATACACACGCCGTTTGTAAGCCTTTGTCACATAATACTGACAAGTACTTGTGGACACTGTCAACTAGCCAGGCAGAAAGCAGATTGATAGAAGGCGTATCAGAAGAAAGAAAAACGGTGTTGAAGCTTACAAAAGCGTTGCTCAGAGAAGAAATTTATGGTAAACCATTAAAGTCAAATGAAATTAAAATTGACATCATCTTCCACGATGTCAACATTGGAAAGCTGTTTGAAATTTTGAAGTACAAACCGAGCAAGCTGATTGATGCTTATCTAGTTAAAACCTCTTTTCTTCATGAAGTAACAGAAGTGCCTGATGATGGTGAGTGGAATCAAGAGAATGCAATTGATCGTGTCCAGAGCATTTTGAAATACATATCCGAATGTTGCAGCGAGAGATTTATGAAACACTGTTTGCTGGATAATGTCAACATCTTGGAAGACTACGAAAAAAAGAAAATTGAGGGAGTGCCTCTTTTGCACTTTGCAAGTTTATGCGCTGATGCAATAAGAAGACATGTTCTAGAAAATACTGTGCCGACAAAGAAAGGTGTTGTTACTCTTGATGACAAGCAAATACAAGATTTGTATCAGCACATTAGACAAACAAAAGTGCAAGAAGGACACGTTGGAGAACGGGCACCTGATAAAGCATACAAAATGTACAAATTCGAAAAAGCCTGGAAGAAACTTGAAACAAAGTAATTGAAAGAAACCGATGAGTCAAGCAGTGATTAGTCAAGCAGCGATGGGTCAGTTATCCTTGAGGTTATCCGTGATGAATCCAGCCATGAATCGAACCATGATGAGCCTAGCCATGATGAGTCTAGACATAATATGCATAGTGGTGATGGGTTTAGCCGTGCTTAGTCTAGCCATGATGAGTCTATCCATGAAGAGCCTAGCAATGATGAGTCTAGCCATGACTAGTCTAGCCATAATGAGTCTAGCCATGATGAGTTTTGCCAAGATGAGTCTAAGCATGATGAGTGAAGCTTTGACACGTGGAGGAAACTACGTGATTTGATCTCTAAAGACTGTGACAAGTCTTGGTCAAAATCATCTCTACGATTCACCAGGTGAGTTAAGTGAAGATAGTTGAAAAGAGTTGCTGACTTTGTACTAATGAACTGCTAGCTACAGTAGATTTGCTGAATTGCTTGAACGTTGTGAAATCATAGACGTTGCTTTTATTAAGTGAAATGTTGGAGCAGAAACTAAATAATGTTAGATTATAGAACAATGTGGAAATTTAAAAAAACTTCAGTAGAATCTCAGTGAATCTGAATGAGATCAGAATTGAATTGTTAGACGAAAGTTTGAGTGTTTGTTCACTTTTATGATTTTTTGTATTTTAGGCTCTTTTACTAAATCGTGGCTGAGCTGTTCTTCTCACTGCCAAGTCTGTCTTCATCAAGTTACACCTGGTAAGTTGTTGAATAGTGATACACACACTTGATAAAAATGTCATTTATGATTTATTGTATTCGTTGGTTTTGCTAGTATAATAAGAATTACAAATAAGATATCAAATCGTCATTTTGTATTCCATTTCATTCATTTCTCTAACATTTTAAAGTAACAATGCATGTTTGTTTAACTGCCTTTTCCAAATTTGGTAATAGGAAGATGCCTTGTTCCTCGAGGCCTATTACAGTGCTTATTGCTTATTGTGTCTGATGATTAGTTCTTGCCTTTCAGGGTTTTTATCATTACTGGCGATTGGTGAACTGTTGTCGAGGTTACGTTCAGCTTCACAAGTTTCATCTGGCACGTAAGTAAAAGAATTTGCTCAAAAACTGTCAGTTTTTTGTGTTGTTGCAGTTTCTCACATGATAAGAATTCATTTTACAAACTTTGTTTAACATTTTTTTTTTACTAATTACTAATCAATTATTAACCTTGAATTGTTGGGCGCATGTTAGGTAAAATATTAAACAGAACAAGCGAACTTGCCCAGTGGTTGCAGTGATAAGAGGCTAAAGTGAAGCAACAAGAAATCTGGACAGTAAGTGTGGGAATGAGTTCTACATTATTACAACTGAAGCAAAATTTTCCAATCGATGGATATGCGAGAGCTCACTTACTAGGAGGCACAAAACTGATTGTGATTGTTATGCTGTGATTTTCAGGTTTTTTCCTAAATCTGGATTCTTCATCCTGCATAAGGTGACTGTCTTGGACTTTGTCTACTGTTTGCTAAACATTGAGCAAGTTACACCAGGTAAGACACTGCAGTGCATTTTGCAAACATAGTTTGAATATTAACAATTTGGATTTTTTAGCAATTATAATTTAAACACAAGTTTGAAAATCCACATTTTTTATTTTTAGCAATTATAATTTTGGACACCTGTTTGAATATTGACAATTTTTGGATTTTTTTGGCAATTATATTTTTGCAAGCAATTATTGTCTGGCTGAACTGCTCTGCTCACTGTCAAGCCTGTCAGCATCAAGTTACATCTGGTACTTGTCTGATAGTGATACACAAACTAAAAAATTGTCATTTATAATTTAGTACTTTGCTGGTTTTGCTAGTAAAATAACAATTACAAATAAAAGATTTTTGTTACTTTCCTAAATATCTTTTTTTGTAGTGCTTTAGTTTGAATTTGATAAACAGTTTAAAACTTGTTAGTAACAGATAAAAGTTATAAAAAAGGTTATTTCTGAAATTTTATTCCGTTTTATGTAAAGAAAATAAAGTATTACGTCATCATCATCAAAATTATTGTTATTAGAAATTATCTAAATTTAACAACGAATTACAATAAATTTACATCATAACTATAAATTTGTATTTGAACAATTTTGACCTGACTTTAATCTTCTTTGTATGATATTCAAATAACCACTTTTATAATCAGCATTTTTATTTTCTTATTGAATCATACAATTGAGAAGAAAGTGTTGTGAAAAAATTCTGTTGCCATTTTAAAAAAGACGATAGTTAACTGAGTTTTCATTAATCATTCATATTTTTATCATCTGAAAAAAAGTTCAGATAAAATAAAATCACCATGGTTCAGT
This sequence comes from Tubiluchus corallicola, assembly GCA_030141605.1. Classification (NCBI taxonomy): domain Eukaryota; kingdom Metazoa; phylum Priapulida; class Priapulimorpha; order Priapulimorphida; family Tubiluchidae; genus Tubiluchus; species Tubiluchus corallicola. Next base: position 79,391 of record JAQGDQ010000506.1, read on the forward strand.
TGAGTCGAAAATTTGAGAGTTTATACTCTTTTATGATTTTTTCTTGTATTTTTAGGCTCTTTTCGTGGCTGAGCTATTCTTATCACCGTCAGCATCAAGTTCCACCTGGTAAGTTGTTGAATATGGATACACAGACTTGATAAAAGTGTCATTTATGATTTATTGTATTCGTTGGTTTTCTAGTAAAATAATTATTACAAATAAAATATTAAATTGTCATTTTTTATTCCTTTTCATTCTTTTCTCTAACATTTTAAAAAGTAGCAATGCATGATTGTTTAACTGCTTTTTTTCAAATTGGGTAATAGGAAGACGCCTTGTTCCTCGAGGCCTATTACAGAGCTTATTGCTTTTGTGTCTAATGATTAGTTCTTGCCTTTCAGGGTTTTATCATTACTGGCGATTGGTGAACTGTTGCCAAGGTTACGTTCAGCGTCACAAGTTTCATCTGGCACGTAAGTAAGAGAAGTTTGCTCAAAAACTGTCAGTTTGTTGTGTTGTTGCAGTTTCTCACAGTGTAAGAATTCATTTTACAAACTTTGTTTAACATTTTTTATTACAAAATACTAATCAATTATTGACCTTGAATTGTTGGGCGCATGTTAGGTAAAATATTAAAGAGAACAAACGAACTTGCCGAGTGATTGCAGTGATAAGACACTGAAGTTAAGCAACAAAAAATCTGGACAGTAAGTGTGGGAATGAGTTCTACTTTATTGCAACTGAAGCAAAAGTGTTTACTGGATGGATATGCGAAAGCTCACTTACCAGGAGGCACAAAACTGATTGTAATTGTTATACTGTGATTTTCAGGTTTTTTTCGAAATCTGGATTCTTCATCCTGCATAAGGTGACTGCCTTGGAGTTTGACTGTTGTTTGCAAAACATTGAGCAAGTTATACTAGGTAAGACACTGCAGTGCATTTCGCAAACATAGTTTGAATATTAACAATTTTTGGATTTTTTAGCAGTTACAATTTAAACACAAGTTTGAAAATACACATGTTTTTTATTTTCAGCAATTATAATTCTGGACGCCTGTTTGAATATTGACAATTATTGTATTTTTTTGGCAATTATGTTTTTACAAGCAATTATTATCTGGCTGAACTGCCCTACTCACTGTCAATTCTGTCAGCATCAGGTTACATCTGGTAACTTGTCTGATAGTGATACACAAACTTGATAAAAGTTTCATTTATAATTTAGAACTTTTGCTGTCTTTGCTAGTAAATAACAATTACAAATAAAAAATTGCTTTCGTCACTTTCCAAACTCTCTCTTTTTAAAGAGGTTTAGTTGGAATTTGATAATCAGTTTAAAACTTGTTAGTAACAAATAAAAGTTATAAAAAAGGTTATTTTTGAAACTTCATGCCGTTTTATGTAAAGAAAACAAAGTATTACGTCATCATCATCATCATTATTATTGTTATCAGAAATTAGCTAAATTTAACAACGAATTACAATAAATTTACATGTCAACTTTAAACTTCTATTTGAACAATTTTCACCTCTTTCTAATCTTGTTTGTGTGATATTCAAAGAACCACTTTAATAATCAACGTTTTTTTTTCTCCTTGAATCATGCAATCGAAAAGAAAGTGTTGTGAAAACATTCTGTTGCCATTTTAATAAAGATGATAGAAACCGAGTTTTCATTAATCATTCATATTTTTTTGTCATCTGGAACACAGTTCAGATAAAATCAAAATCACCATGATTTATCATTGTGTTGAGTCGAAAATTTGAGAGTTTATTCTCTTTTATGATTTTTTCTTGTATTTTTAGGCTCTTTTCGTGGCTGAATCGTGGTGGAGCTATTCTTATCACTGTCAGCATCAAGTTCCACAGGGTAAGTTGTTGAATATAGATACACAAACTTGATAAAAGTGTCATTTATGATTTATTGTAGTCGTTGATTTTCCTAGTAAAATAATTATTACAAATAAAATATTAAATCGTCATTTTTTATTTCTATTCATTCATTTCTCTAACATTTTAAAGTAACGATGCATGTTTGTTTACCTGCCTTTTTCCGAATTGGGTAATAGGAAGATGCCTTGTTCCTCTAGGCCTATTACAATGCTTATTGCTTATTGTGTCTAATGATTAGTCTTGCCTTTCAGGGTTTTTATCATTACTGGCGAATGGTGAATTGTTGTCAAGGTTACGTTCAGCCTCACAAGTTTCATCTGGAACGTAAGTAAAGAAGTTTGCTCAGAAACTGTCAGTTTGTTGTGTTGTTGCAGTTTCTCACAGTATAAGAATTCATTTTACAAACTTTGTTTAACATTTTTTATTACAAAATACTAATCAATTATTGACCTTGAATTGTTGGACGCATGTTAGGTAAAATATTAAGGAGAATAAACGAACTTGTCAAGTGATTGCAGTGATAAGACACTGAAGTTAAGCAACAAAAAATCTGGACACTAAGTGTGGGAATGAGTTCTACTTTATTGCAACTGAAGCAAAATTGTTTACTGGCTGGATATGCGAAAGCTCACTTACTAGAAGGCACAAAACTGATTGTAATTGTTATACTGTGATTTTCAGGTTTTTTTTCGAAATCTGGATTCTTCATCCTGCATAAGGTGACTGTCTTGGAGTTTGTCTGTTGTTTGCGAAACATTGAGCAAGTTACACCAGGCAAGACACTGCAGTGCATTTCGCAAACATAGTTTGAATATTAACAGTTTTTGGATTTTTTAGCAGTTACAATTTAAACACAAGTTTGAAAATACACATGTTTTTTATTTTCTGCAATTATAATTCAGGACGCCTGTTTGAATATTGACAATTATTGTATTTTTTGGCAATTATTGTCCAGCTGAATCGCTCTGCTCACTGTCAAGCCTGCCGGCATCAAGTTACATCTGGTAACTTGTCTGATTGTGATACACAAACTAAAAAAATTGTCATTTATAATTTAGTACTTTTGCTGGTTTTGCTAGTAAAATAGCAATCGCAAATAAAAGATTTTTGTCACTTTCCTAACTCTCTATTTTTATAGAGGTTTAGTTAGAATTTGATAATCAGTTTGAAGCTTGGTAGTAACAGATAAAAGTTATAAAAAAGGTTATTTTTGAAATTTCATCCCGTTTTATGCAAAGAAAACAAAGTATTATGTCATCATCATCATTATTATTGTTATTAGAAATTATCTGAATTTAACAACGAATTACAATAAATTTACATCCCAACTATAAATTTGTATTTGAACAATTTTGACCTCATTTTAATCTTGTTTGTATGATATTCAAAGAACACTTTTATAATCAACATTTTTTATTTTTTATTGAATCATACAATTGAGAAGAAAGTGTTGCGAAAAAATTCTGTTGCCATTTTAATAAAGATGATAGAAACCGAGTTTTCATTAATCATTCATATTTTTTTTGTCATCTGGAACACAGTTCAGATAAAATCAAAATCACCATGATTTAGTTGAGTCGAAAATTTGAGAGTTTATTCTCTTTTATGATTTTTTCTTGTATTTTTAGGCTCTTTTCGTGGCTGAGCCATTCTTATCACCATCAGCATCAAGTTCCACCTGGTAAGTTGTTGAATATGGATACACAGACTTGATAAAAGTGTCATTTATGATTTATTGTAGTCGTTGGTTTTCCTAGTAAAATAATTATTACAAATAAAATATTAAATCGTCATTTTTTATTTCTATTCATTCATTTCTCTAACATTTTAAAGTAACAATGCTTGTTTGTTTACCTGCCTTTTTTCGAATTGGGTATTAGGAAGATGCCTTGTTCCTCTAGGCCTATTTTACAGTGCTTATTGCTTATTGTGTCTAATGATTAGTTCTTGCCTTTCAGGGTTTTTATCATTACTGGCGATTCGTGAGTTGTTGTCAAGGTTACGTTCAGCATCACAAGTTTCATCTGGAACGTAAGTAAGAGAAGTTTGCTCAAAAACTGTCAGTTTGTTGTGTTGTTGCAGTTTCTCACAGTGTAAGAATTCATTTTACAAACTTTGTTTAACATTTTTTATTACAAAATACTAATCAATTATTGACCTTGAATTGTTGGGCGCATGTTAGGTAAAATATTAAAGAGAACAAACGAACTTGCCGAGTGATTGCAGTGATAAGACACTGAAGTTAAGCAACAAAAAATCTGGACAGTAAGTGTGGGAATGAGTTCTACTTTATTGCAACTGAAGCAAAAGTGTTTACTGGATGGATATGCGAAAGCTCACTTACCAGGAGGCACAAAACTGATTGTAATTGTTATACTGTGATTTTCAGGTTTTTTTCGAAATCTGGATTCTTCATCCTGCATAAGGTGACTGCCTTGGAGTTTGACTGTTGTTTGCAAAACATTGAGCAAGTTATACTAGGTAAGACACTGCAGTGCATTTCGCAAACATAGTTTGAATATTAACAATTTTTGGATTTTTTAGCAGTTACAATTTAAACACAAGTTTGAAAATACACGTTTTTTATTTTCAGCAATTATAATTCTGGACGCCTGTTTGAATATTGACAATTATTGTATTTTTTTGGCAATTATGTTTTTACAAGCAATTATTATCTGGCTGAACTGCCCTACTCACTGTCAATTCTGTCAGCATCAGGTTACATGTGGTAACTTGTCTGATAGTGATACACAAACTTGATAAAAGTTTCATTTATAATTTAGAACTTTTGCTGTCTTTGCTAGTAAATAACAATTACAAATAAAAAATTGCTTTCGTCACTTTCCAAACTCTCTCTTTTTAAAGAGGTTTAGTTGGAATTTGATAATCAGTTTAAAACTTGTTAGTAACAAATAAAAGTTATAAAAAAGGTTATTTTTGAAACTTCATGCCGTTTTATGTAAAGAAAACAAAGTATTACGTCATCATCATCATCATTATTATTGTTATTAGAAATTAGCTAAATTTAACAACGAATTACAATAAATTTACATGTCAACTTTAAACTTCTATTTGAACAATTTTCACCTCTTTCTAATCTTGTTTGTGTGATATTCAAAGAACCACTTTAATAATCAACGTTTTTTTTCTCATTGAATCATGCAATCGAAAAGAAAGTGTTGTGAAAACATTCTGTTGCCATTTTAATAAAGATGATAGAAACCGAGTTTTCATTAATCATTCATATTTTTTTGTCATCTGGAACACAGTTCAGATAAAATCAAAATCACCATGATTTATCATTGTGTTGAGTCGAAAATTTGAGAGTTTATTCTCTTTTATGATTTTTTCTTGTATTTTTAGGCTCTTTTCGTGGCTGAATCGTGGTGGAGCTATTCTTATCACTGTCAGCATCAAGTTCCACAGGGTAAGTTGTTGAATATAGATACACAAACTTGATAAAAGTGTCATTTATGATTTATTGTAGTCGTTGGTTTTCCTAGTAAAATAATTATTACAAATAAAATATTAAATCGTCATTTTTTATTTCTATTCATTCATTTCTCTAACATTTTAAAGTAACGATGCATGTTTGTTTACCTGCCTTTTTCCGAATTGGGTAATAGGAAGATGCCTTGTTCCTCGAGGCCTATTACAGTGCTTATTGCATTTTGTGTCTAATGATTAGTTCTTGCCTTTCAGGGTTTTTATCATTACTGGCGAATGGTGAATTGTTGTCAAGGTTACGTTCAGCGTCACAAGTTTCATCTGGAACGTAAGTAAAAGAAGTTTGCTCAAAAACTGTCAGTTTTTTTGTGTTGTTGCAGTTTCTCACAGTATAAGAATTCATTTTACAAACTATGACTAACATTTTTTATTACTAATTACTAATCAATTATTGACCTTGAATTGTTGGATGCATGTTAGGTAAAACATTAAAGAGAACAAACGAACTTGCCGAGTGATTGCAGTGATAAGAGACTGAAGTAAAGGAACAAGAAATCTGGACAGTAAGTGTGGGAATGAGTTCTACTTTATTGCAACTGAAGCAAAATTGTTTACTGGATGGATATGCGAGAGCTCACTTACCAGGAGGCACAAAACTGATTGTAATTGTTATACTGTGATTTTCAGGTTTTTTTCGAAATCTGGATTCTTCATCCTGCATAAGGTGATTGTCTTGGAGTTTGTCTGTTGTTTGCGAAACATTGAGCAAGTTATACTAGGTAAGACACTGCAGTGCATTTCGCAAACATAGTTTGAATATTAACAATTTTTGGATTTTTTAGCAGTTACAATTTAAACACAAGTTTGAAAATACACATGTTTTTTATTTTCAGCAATTATAATTCTGGACGCCTGTTTGAATATTGACAATTATTGTATTTTTTTGGCAATTATGTTTTTACAAGCAATTATTATCTGGCTGAACTGCTCTACTCACCGTCAAACCTGTCAGCATCAAGTTACATATTAGAAATTAGCTAAATTTAACAACGAATTACAATAAATTTACATGTCAACTTTAAATTTGTATTTGAACAATTTTGACCTCTTTCTAATCTTGTTTGTATAATATTCAAAGATAAGCTGTTCTTTTCCCTGTCAAGTTTGTCAGCATCAAGTTACACCTGGTAAGTTGTTGAATATCGATACACAAACTTGATCAAAGTGTCATTTATGATTTATTGTATTGGTTGGTTTTCTTAGTAAAGTAATCATTACAAGTAAAATATTAAATTGTCATTTTTTATTCCTTTTCATTCTTTTCTCTAACATTTTAAAGTAACAATGTATGATTGTTTAACTGCCTTTTTCCAAATTGGGTAATAGGAAAATGCCTTGTTCCTCGCGGCCTATTACAGAGCTTATTGTGTCTGATGATTAGTTCTTGCCTTTCAGGGTTTTTATCATTACTGGCAATTGGTGAACTGTTGTCAAGGTTACGTTCAGCTTCACTAGTTTCATCTGGCACGTAAGTAAAAGAAGTTTGTCTTGGAGTTTGTCTGCTGTTTGCTAAACATTGAGCAAGTTACACCAGGTAAGACACTGCAGTGCAATTCACAAACGTAGTTCGAATATTGACAATTTTCGGATTTTTTTTGGCAATTATAAGTTCAGGCGCATGTTTGAATATTGATAAATTCTGGATTTTTTGGCAATTATATTTTAACATGCAGTTGTTGAATATGGATACACAAACTTGATAAAAGTGTTATTTATGATTTATTGTATTCGTTGGTTTTTCTAGTAAAATAATCATTACAAAAAAATATTAAATTGCCATTTTTTATTCACTTTCATTAATTTCTCTAACATTTTATAGTAACGATGCATGTTTGTTTACCTGCCTTTTTTCGAATTGGGTAATAGGAAGATGCCTTGTTTCTCTAGGCCTATTACAATGCTTATTGCTTATTGTGTCTAATGATTAGTTCTTGCCTTTCAGGGTTTTTATCATTACTGGCGATTCGTGAGTTGTTGTCAAGGTTACGTTCAGCTTCACAAGTTTCATCTGGCAAGTAAGTAAAAGAAGTTTGCTCAAAAATTGTCAGTTTTTTGTGTTGTTTACAATAGCTCTGAATACAGAATACTCTATTGTGTATTGCAGTCTTTTTATTGGGTCCCATTGCCTGCATTACCATGTACTTGAAAGTTTTTGTTGCGTACTTCACATTTGTCAGCTGTTTCCAAATTTAACCTGTCATTCCTGGTGGGAACAAAAAAGTTGTTGGATATGCGGCATACCTGCGTTGTTAACATGTCGAATCGAAAGGTGATTTTCTCTACCAACTGTATAAAAATAATGAATCACTCAGTGGGTTGGCACCTAGCTGTTTTAAGCACTGTGACTGGACACTCCTGAGATGTTTCATACTGTTGCTACTTGGTTGCAAAACCTTATACAAGAGATAAACAGAAATTTTACCTCTGTCTGTTTATCACAATTTTGCTGAAATTTGAAGGTGGTTCTAAACTAGGTAATAACATATAAAAGTCAAAAATGACAATTTTTCAAACTTCATGCAGTTTGTGTTAATATTTACTATGTTTTATTTGTTATTATTTTCGTTATTAATAATATTATTATTATTATTATTATTATTAATATTATTATTATTATTATTATTATTATTATTATTATTATTATTATTATTATTATTATTATTATTATTATTATTATTATTATTATTATTATTATTATTACTATTATTATTAATATCATCGTCATCATATCTATTATTTAAAATGATTTGCATTTATAGCTTGCATCAAATTTAAATCCCAACTTCAACTTTGTATTCGCGGAATTTCAAAATTCCATTATAACCCAGTTTTTTTACTTATTGTATTTCCTGTCTTTTAGTGTTTTACTGTTCACAAAAAATGTAGCATTAAATTTGATTCACCCTGTACTTCTGCAAATGGAATACCGTATAAAACCTATTTTGGTTTCACCTGCAGACAAATTATCGAATTGAATTACTGAGCTCAGATTAGATTTTATCTATTGTTCTTAATTTTTTTTTATTAATGGGTCAGAATTTATTTAACAGTCACAAATAAGGGTTCCAATCAAGCAAAAAGCTGCAATGACAACGTAAAATCAACAGAGAAATTATTCAACCAACTCTCAATATTTCACTTTTATTTCGCGTCTTCATTTGCATCTTATGCTGATATTACAAAGTTATTAAGATTCACATAGACAAGTTAATCTTTGTACAAACGTTGCTATTGTTTCTAGGAGGGAAGCTATTTGTAGCCATGACATTTCTTAAAATTTGTTCTTTGTTGACATAAAGAGTCACAGGTATTAAGAAATGTCATGACTACAAATGGCTACAAATTTCAATTAAACATGTGGGACAATATGACCACAATGATATGATATGTATACGTAATCACCCTTATTTGTGACTACGTATACATATCATATCATTGTGGTCATATTGTCCCACATGTTTAATTGAAATTTGTAGCCATTTGTAGTCGTGATGTTTCTTAATACCCGTGACTCTTTATGTCAACAAAGAACAAATTTTAAGAAATGTCATGGCTACAAGTAGCTTCCCTCCTAGAAACAATAGCAACGTTTGTACAAAGATTAACTTGTCTATCTGAATCTTAACAGCTTTGTAATATCAGCGTAAGATGTAAATAAAGACACGAAATAAAAGTGAAATATTGAGAGTTGGTTGAATAATTTCTCTGTTGATTTACGATGTCATTGCAGCTTTTTACTTGATTGGAATCAATTTCCTAAGCAATGATTTCAAAATGATTAAAATGATTAACAACAGACTATAAAATAAAGCATATTACAACAATGTCTTTCAAATTAAAATAATTTTTTTATTATTTTTTAGTATAGGTGGCGCTATCAGGTTTATCCTGTAGAAATACTTGGGCGATTAGCAGGTCACGATTCTGATCTGAGAACAGGATAGATCTAAAAACGCTTCGTTCTAAAAGAGCAGGCATGACTGAAGAATCTAGATTAAATAGACAACTACTTCAAGCAGCTAGAGATGGAGACATTCATGAAGTCCAGCGGTTGCTCACTGAAGGTGCTGACTGCAACTTCAGAGAAAATGACTGGCCTGGAGAGTCTGCTCTCAACCGGGCATCTATTAATGGGCACGTGAATGTAGTTCAGCTCTTACTAGACAGTGGAGCTGATATTAACATCAGTAACAACGATGGAGAGTCTGCTCTCATCCGGGCATCCACTATTGGGCACCTGGAGGTAGTTCAGCTTTTACTATACAGTGGAGCTGATCCTAAGATCAGCAACAGCGTTGGAGAGACTGCTCTCATGCTGGCATCTGTTCAAAGGCACTTGAATATAGTTCAGCACTTACTAGATAGTGGAGCTGATATTAACATCAGCAACATCGATGGACAAACTGCCCTCAGGCGGGCGTCTAATAATGGGCACATAAATTCAGTTCAGCTCTTACTCTCTGTTGATGCTGATTCAACACTAGAAAGTTCAGAAGACCCATTGTAAATAATTGAATAAGTTATGGCTTCACTGTTATGTGTTATGAGACGGTATAGGATTACAACTATTTCTGCTGAAGTAGATTTCTTGTACTGCTAGAGTAGATTTCCGGTACTGCTGATTTTAAATAATGTTAGAATATAGTGGACAGCATATAGAGAGGCTGACATTACTGAACACCATTACATTACAATTAATAGTGTAAGAAAGTTCTCAGTCTAATGTAAAATTTAGATTGATGTTTAGAGTAAAGAACAAAATTGAGAATTTGAGAAAATTTTTAATTGTATTACATTGTAAATATTTTGCGAATTATACTGTGTGATTCATGTCTTATGTTGTTTTTGTAACAACAAAATAACAATGTAATAATCACGACATTAAACAATTATTAAATTTATTGTAGCTGGCACTAAATTGGTGTTGTTTGCTTTTATCTAGTTTTTTCTAGTACCTTGTTTTATCTTGTAAAACTACAATGTGAATCGACTCCACAATTATGTAAATAAGTTGTAAATTTATTAATGGAACGTGTTTTTAATTGATGAATTACAGAAAACACTCTCACTTTATTGAATGTTTCAGTTGAGATCACGTAAACATTTAGACCACTCAGTTCCTTGCCTGGTTTAATATTATAACAATATTTTATATTATAACTTATAACACAATATATAGTAAACTATAACCTTAGAAAAATTAAAAACCTGCTTTAATCACAAGAAACAAGCGTAGTTTAGTGAATAAATAATTTGAGTTTGTATTTCGAGGTCTTTGGTTCAAATCCAGCTTAATGTCCGATCTTTTAGACGTTTCTATCTCTAGTCATATTTGAAGTATAGAATTTAATGGAAATATTTATTTAATTTAGGCATAAAAGTAAAGAAAGCAATTTAATGAATGTAACACTTATAATGGTCTCTTAAAAAGATCAACTTCTCAAAAATATTCCTAAAATTAAAGTTCAACAATCTGTCAGATTCGCATGTTTATTTTACTCCATTCCTCTCTGCATTTCACACATTTTATAATGGTCACTTTACTCAAAGAATACATTGACTTCAGGTAGTTTACTGCTGCCACCTCGTGCACAACACATGACACTCGTGTGACTGTTTTGAGATTGGAAGCTGCTGCCCTCTGTCGCACACAAAAAGAAATAAAGGAAATGCACTTAAAATGTTGCTTTAGAATGAAAAACTTTATAAGCATTCTTCGTCTCTTTTCTTTCTCTCTCTCTCTCTCTCTGTCTCTCTCTCTCTCTCTCTCTCTCTCTCTCTCTCTCTCTCTCTCTCTCTCTCACTCATTCTCTCTCTGTATCTTTCTCTATTGCTCTCGCTTTTTCTCGATTTTACACATCATATCTTAAGATGCTTCCAATAAAATTTATCATTTGAGGAAAGTTACCTTGCTGATCTATGTGTAATTTTAATAATTAAATAAATACTTTTTTTTGCGTTGACTTGAACCTGAACAGTGTTTGTTAAATACAAATGATTGTGCATGTTAAAAACAAAAATTACTGAATATTTTTTATTTATATTATGTGAGCATTATAAATTACATACATGCAGATATGAAGGTTTATTGAAATGCAGCTCTAAAACGATGAACTTTTCAAACAAAAATACCAGCGCGTGCGCAGCAGACGAAACTTTTGTGAGTACAAGTTCGGCTAGCATTTTATCCAGGCAAGTTTGAAATTAATCTCAACACGCATGCGCAACTTTATGGTCAAACTTATCAAGACGAAATAGTTATTTTGTCACATTGTTATTATTATTATTATTGTTGTTGTTTTTGTTGTTGTTATTGTTGTTACTATTGTTATTTGACTACTTTGACTATGTTCAAGGCAGTCAAAAGTTCATCCATTAACCAACTTTTCCACATATGTCCTACTATATGTTCAACTGTATTGTCATAATTTGGTCATTTTACAATGATTAATAACTATTTTTATGTTAAGTTTATAACATTTTTTAACTTTAAAATCTTGGTAAATGATGGAGAATTTTACGAGTGAGCCATAGCATCTTGGACACTCTAGATGAACCTGGCTCACCTTTATGAGCACCATCCTTACTATAATGATGCTGTTGTTATGTGCAACCACACATACCAATGATGTTGTTGGAGATAACAACAATAACAACAACAACAACAACAACAACAACAACAACAACAACAACAACCACAGCAGCAACAGCAACAGCAACAATGACAAGAGCGACAACAATCTAATGAAATCTTGCAAATTCATTCTGCCATTTTCAAAGTGAATCATTGTAAATTAGATTTTTAAATAAATAAATAATCTTTTATTTCTCTTTGTTAGACACAATTTAATTATGTACATAAGTTTACTCGCTCACTCACCTACTTACTTACCTAAGGCCAAACATATCTACACGTCCACCCAACTACTTTCCTACCTACCTAGTTACCTGCTTACCTGCATGCTCTATGTCTGCCTGTCTACCTACCTTGCTACATGCCTACCTACCTACATCCCTGCCTACCGGCCTGCAAACCTACCTTGCCACCTACCTAACTACCTGCCTGCCTAACTACTTAACTACCAGTCTACCTGCCTGCCTGCTTGCCTACTTAGTTTGGTTTACTTTCACGTTTAGTAGGCCTAAAATAATTCTTTGTAGTTATTAGTTATGATCATTAAAATATTTTTTTTTTAATTTAATGGAATTGCCTTATACTAATATGCATTAACTGAATATAGTTACTTTCTGACTAAAGTGCAAACAAGCTCTCCTTTTACTGGCCTTTTGGGCTTAATCACAGTTTTTTATCAACATAATATTAAACAAATAACTGGGTACGCAACTTGAACTAATGGAAAAGTTTTGCATGAAACGAGTACTTGAAAAAGTACAGATGTATGTACCTGCGTTGCCGTGAGCTGGAATTATTAGTTGTTTTTTACTTTATGGACCTGTAAGTTTTGACTGTATAGTTGCTTAAAAGGCCCAAATTATTAATAATTATTTTAATTAATAGTCGTGATCTTCTAAACTTTTATTTTTAAAATTTAATCTAATTACATTATATTTTTACCTGTACAGATTAAGTGTAGTTATTTTGTGGTCACCATTTAAAAAAGCTTTCTGTTTACTAGCATTCAGGTCTTAATCGCTGCTATATTTAATCATATAATATTAAATAATTATTTCAGTAAATAAATAGAACCCAGTGGAAAAGTTTTGCATGAAATGAACAGGTAAGAAGTGCAGGTGTACCAACATTACCTCAAACAACAAAGATAAGTTAGACAATCTTGACAGACAGTCTTTACGTAATCTTGCTCAACAAATAACCCGACAGTTAAAATAGATCTTCAGAAAATATGATTAATTTTATGATGAGCCATTAAATATGTACAAAAATGACAACAGTGAATAAGATGAAAATACTAGACAACTCAAAGCTTGGTACTTCCAGGAGGAATAAAAACTGGAAGTAATCGACCACAGTTATTTAATAAACACAGTTAAAAAATCAACCTTAAAAACTATGTATTTTTATTCCCTTCATGTTTGAACTTGATTTGCAAATATTTTACACGTAAGATTACTTATAATAAATGATACACGAACATTCTGCTTTGTCTTTTTTTGTAGTATTTTAAACAAATATTTATTTCGTTAATGACTAATGCATAGGCTTATCAAATGGTCGGTTAAATTTCTAATTGAGTGAGAGGTGAGAGTCTATGCAGAAAAAAGTGAGAGGTCTTTGGTTCCAATCTAGATGTGCCTAGATTTTTTCACATGTTAATTTTTTTTATAAAATTTGTTTTAACAATTGTATGTTTATTCCGCCATGAATAATTTATATTTATAGTCAGATACATGCGAATATGATTTTTTTCACATGTACAAAAATCTCTTCAAAAACCCTTATATTTAAAAAAATGCTATAGACGTTTACTACGTTAGCATAAGGCACCGTTTCTGCTAAAAAGCAACGTTATAACTGACGCTTCACTTGGTGTTTCAACTGCTCAACACTTCCTAAAATTATTTAGTTGATATTTACCTCTCTTCCCAGGTAAAGCAAAACATTATAAATCTTTGCTGAAACATACAATTTTATATCAACGTTTCACTCGTACAGCATATCACCATACCTCAATACTGTGGTAATTTAATGACTTTTTCATTTTTGTATGTTATTAGCGAAATAGTTTATTTGATCAAATACAGTGTTTGATATCTTTTTTTATACATTTCTTTTGAATTTTTGGTTAAAGTTTTGCACTTACAACGACATTGGGTCTTATCTTACATGTACAGTAAGCTTTATCAATTCATGATGAAAAATATTTAATAACTGAGCTAGTAGAAGCAGCATTATAACCCTTCTAATAGATAAGCGATGTCAATTTATTTGCAGACAAAACAAGGATGGGTGCCAGGGCAGGTTGAACCAGCTCTAACTAGTTCAAAGTAATACACCCCCAGCAACTATAAAAGCTGAGTCAAGACGTTGAAAAAGCCGCTATGAACTCTAGACAAAAAAGAGTTACTCCTGCAGAAGAAAGAGAAAGGATTGAGAAAAAGTAAGTTTTGAAATTAATACTTTTTTAATTTGTTACTGATCAATGAAATGGTGATTTAATCGTTTTGGTAAAAGCATCAACATGTCAGACTGAAGGTCTATACAGTAAGAGATGACTGAGTTATCATACTTTTTTGCATTTGGAAATGATTTATAAATTGTCAAAAATTGCTATGATTTGTTAGAGTCAAGATTTTTTTATTTTTTAAGTTGTTTTGTCAGTTGTAAATTACTCGTTAAAAAGTGATGAACAAACTTGGAAATTGTCATTTATGATTTAGTAGTTTCACTCTTTCTGACTGTAAATAAATATTGATTACAGATAAAAGATGAATTCGTCCCCTCTTCACCTCTGTCTGTTTATCACAATTTTGCTGAAATTTGACGGTGGTTCTAAACTGGGTAATAACATACAAAAGTCAAAAATGAAAATTTTTGAAACTTTATGCAGTTTGTGTTAATATTTAATATGTTTTATTTGTTATTATTTTTGTTATTACTATTATTATTATTATTATTATTATTATTATTATTATTATTACTATTATTATTATTATTATTATTATTATTATTATTATTATTATTATTATTATTATTATTATTATTATTATTATTATTATTATTATTATTACTATTGTTATTATTATTATTATTATTATTATTATTATTATTATTATTATTATTATTATTATTATTATTATTATTATTATTATACCATTAGAATTAATATATAGATAATAAGCTGTAAATACTTCTACAAGAAAACAAGAAAGAGAATATTTGATCCTGGTAAAGAAAGCAACGAACAGATGGATCATGTGAAGCTTGAACAGCAGTAAAAAGCGATTCGACGGAAGGACATCTGAAATAGCAAGTAACAATAAATACTGTAAATATTTGTACATATGTTGCTAAATAACATTTTAATAATCTCTTTTACTTGCTCTTATGGCGCTAATTATAAATAATTTTAGCTAAAGTTTATAATTCCACACACACAAGAAATTAGTTCGCGAAGCGGACTAGAACTAGGGTAAGGATTGGGATTAGCGTTAGGATTAGGGTTAGGGTTAGCGTTAGGGTTAGGGTATTTAAATTGTGTGGGAAATTGTAAACTCCTTCCATAATTTTTAATGGTGACGAAAAAATATTTCTAGAATGAAATTGTCAAAAGTTGGTATAGAACTCCAAACCATAAGCCTATATTTTCTATCGCCTATGTTTAATAGAAAATAATTGAAAGGTTAGCTATACTTATTACTTCACTATCCATGCGAATTTCTTGACATTAGTTAAGTTTTGTAAATCAGAATTATAATTTGTAGCTTCAAAGATGGTCAAAGGAGTTATGAATCCCTTGCCTGCTGACTTGTGCAAAAAAGATAACCGTTGGTGGTTGTGGAAATCAAGTCAGAACTATGACATGAAAAAGCTACGTCATGTGATGACGAAAAGTCCTAATTATCCAGATCGTAAGTGTAAAATTTCACACCATAAAATTCACAAATTTGCAAGGAGGAAAAAGAAAAACTCTGACAGACTTGCAGTTTTTTGTATTGCCACTTTTTATTTGCTCACGGTATGCTCACTTTATATTTACATATCTTGCAACGATCTTCTGGCTTCAAACCCCAATAATTATTGTTAAGGCAAAAGTACTACTGATCACATATACCTCTTATTGTTGTAAGATAGGATAGGATAAATCTTTGTTTAAACTCGATAGCTAGAATGAGCCATAGGTTTCTTTACATCCGGGTTGAGTGTACAGCCCATACAAGTCTGTTCAGACAGTTATGTAATGCATTTGTTTATGTAAGAATAATCATGTTTTCACGTACATATATTTTATGTAATTTTTAATTTATACTGCACTGAGATATTGGTAACTATGTACTATAAGTAGCACCAATATTTTCAAATAACAGAATTTAGTCGTTTTTCTAATTGACTCCAGATTTTTGGTTTTTTGCTATCCCAATAAACATTGCTCTTGTTTGTGTTATTATGATGGTGATCCAGCCATTTTCCACTTTCATGGGAAACGGTGTTGCTGATAGAACGTAATTAGTTACAAGTTTCCTATCAGTTAAATAATTAATTTTCAAAGGCAGGCCTTATCCTTCAGTCGGCTAAGCAGACGATCGGACCCGCACCTTCATCTAAATGCAACAAATTCGTGTCGACAGTATTGCGTCGAAGTAAAAGTGCTATATTAATTAAACTTTACTTTTCCCATTTGCCTCTCATAAATCATTTTGCAGGATTGGAGATACACAGAGTTAGACGCTCAATGTCCAAAGTCCAACGAAAAGTCCAAAAAAGCGATTCACAACAGCATCAACAAGGCCAACATCACTGCTCCGAACAAGAACCACAACTGGTTTCCAAAGCAATATGACCTAACTGGTCCTGATCGACGTTGGAGTGCCCATCTCTCTCCTTCACAGTGAAAATGACAGTTCTGATTCGGAGGGGATCACACACATGGCAAGTGATGAAGAATGGGAGACGTGATAAAATGAGAGACATGACTGTGATCATAAACTATTAACATTAATATATATTAACATATAATAACCACTATGTAAAATTGCTATATATATATATATATATATATCTATATATATATATATATATATATGGGTAATATGGCTACAGAGTAAAAATTAAAGGAAAGGGGCACCTAAAGTAGGTCTCGGAAAATTCGCCTTAAAAAATTATACTTTACAGCAATTTTATGCATATATCGTATTCGCATTAAACGGAATTTTCGTTTGTTTTCATTTTAAATCTCCCGCTATATTGTTTCGACGGCGCCATTACATGACGTCACTTATGCAAACATAAATGAGGGGAAGAAAAGGTAATGTTGAATTACGCCCAAAAAAAAGTTCCATGCAAATGTATATTACTAAGCGTTTCGCTTATCTGCTGCAAAGAGTGATGTAACTACAGCCAATAATTCAAAATGTTGGTGCCAATTCGTAAAAAAAAACATTTTTTGTCTTATTGACAAGATACAGTTATATAAAATATTAGTTAGTAACATGTGTGCTACGAGCCTACGAATGCTCTGATTATTTTTTCAAATTTCATGCGATGTTATCTAAACATGTATCAAACCACCTACCATTAAAATGGCTGCGCCTAACGGTCATTGCAGGAGTTTAAATGTACATGTTTTATACAGCGTTACTGCCGATGCAAGCCCTGCATGCAAAAAGACAGTATGTATAAAATTTCAAGACAAATTTTTAAGCTTTAGCAAGTGGAAGTTTTCTTGCGCTTTAAATAAGTTAAACGTTTTTTGACAGTCGGTGGAGCCACCTATTCTATTCGATTCCACAAACAGAACAGGAATTCAAATTCGCCGAAATACTTTCTACTTTTAAATGTGATACATTAATGTGACATAAATATATTTCGTAACAGGTGCTGAAATAAACAAGCCTGTATTTTCATTGGCCCATTGTGTTAAACAATTTTAACGTACAGTTCGTTTCTTGATCAAGTTCGTTAGATAATAAACTTTAACAACAGTAATTAAGAAATTTTCAACGTGAACATTAATTACAGGCCTACCTATATTGCAATAATATTTATATAATATACAGCTGTATTATACATTTTGATTATATATATATATATTTATATTTATATATACTAGCAAAAGCCCCGCAAAAATTTTGCGTTTAAATACACGTATATAGAAAAATATGCGAACATCCTACGTAGTGTTTGTCTACTTATCTAACGCAAAGCCAGTAGCAGCTCTTACTGAATTAAGGCTATAAGGTTATAGGCAGAGTATAATGGATGACGTCAGAACAATGGCTTTGCGTCAGCAGCTTTCTAAGCAAAACTTGCCGAAAATAGAACATCTAATTAACTCCTCGTACTCCTCTTGCTGGACCTGTCCTAAAATATAGCCCACATCATCGTGTAGCCCTTTTCATACTCTTTCTAAAGAGCTAATATCTCCTTCCTAAAGTCACACTAAGCTCTGCTACAACGTTTTTACTGTTGGCTGTTTGGTCAAAATTTTGAAAAAATCGTGAGTTGTGTCCGGGAAAACGCCCGTTACGGGACGCCGTGGCCCTCTCGCAATTTCTAAATACCCCTATGGCACCCACCGCTGAATGGGCTATCTATCCATGGCCAGCACCACCCATGGCCCGTTCCCCTTTCTCCATATCTCAGACGTATAACTTTTGAAAAAACGGCCGAAAAATTTGAATTACTGAGCTCAGACTAGATTTCATCTATTGATCTAAATTTTTAGATTATGCACAGTTTATGCTTTTAGCAAAGCTACATCCACAAGCCGCACGTTACATTATCAAAGATTTTTATTTAACTAACCAAGTTTCTAGATCAAGACAGATACATAATCTATAAAGCAGTTGATTTTTTAATGGGTCAGAAATTATTTAACAGTCACAAATAAGTGTGATTACATATACATATCATATCATTGTGATCATACTGTCCCACATGCTTAATTGAAATTTGTAGCCATTTATAGTCATGACGTTTCTTAATACCTGTGACACTTTATGTCAACAAAGAACAAATTTTAAGAAATGGCATGGCTACAAATAGCTTCCCTCCTAGAAACAATAGCAACGTTTGTACAAAGATTAACTTGTCTATGTGAATCTTAAAAACTTTGTAATATCAGCGTAAGATGCAAATAAAGACACGAAATGAAAGATTGAGAGTTGATTGAGAAATTGAGAGTTGATTGAATGACTTCTCTGTTGATTTTACGTTGTCATTATAGGTTTCTTGCTTTTTTATTATCTATAGGTTTATCCTGCACTTGGGCGCTTAGCACGTCACGATTCTCAGCTGGGAACAGGATGGATCTAAAAACGCTTCGTTCTAAAAGAGCAGGCATGACTGAAGAATCTAGATTAAATGGACAACTTCTTCGAGCAGCTAAAGATGGAGACATTCATAAAGTCCAGCGGTTGCTCACTGAAGGTGCTGACTGCAACTTCAGAAACCTGCTTGGAGAGACTGCTCTCACGCGGGCATTTGAACATAGTTCAGCTCTTACTAGACAGTGGAGCTGATATTAACATCAGTGACAATAACGGAGAGACTGCTCTTATGTGGGCATCTATTAATGGGCACTTGATTGTAGTTCAGCTTTTACTAGATAGTGGAGCTGATATTAACATCAGTGACAACGATGGAGAGACTGCTCTTATGCGGGCATCTATTGACGGGCACTTGAATGTAGTTCAGCTCTTACTAGACAGTGGAGCTGATATTAACGTCAGTAACAACTATGGAGAGACTGCTCTCATGTGTGCATCTGTTAATGGGCACTTGTCAATATCAGCTCCACTATCTAGTAAGAGCTGAACTACATTCATCAGTAACAACGATGGACGGACAGCTTCCATGTGTGCATCTGTTAATGGGCACTTGAATGTAGTTCAGATAGTGGAGTCAATATTAACATCAGTGACATCGATGGAGAGACTGCTCTCATGTGTGCATCTGTTAATGGGCATGCATTTTTCAATGTAAACCCAATGTCATATTGTGAATTTGTAAATAATTCTTTGGCTGTTTTTGGACAGTAATGATTATGTTAGGCGATAATAAGTGTGTAGTGAGAATTTGTAAATAATTCTTCACTTATTTTTAGACAGTAATCATCATGTTATATGATCAAAAGTCTTTTTTGTAGTGATCTATGGACTGAACTAAAGTATTATGTTCGACTATCTCTTAATCAGTCAATAAACATTTATACATATATATATATATATATATATATATATATATATATAAATTTTGTCGAAAATAAATAGCATTTCGCCCTGTATGGAAACTTAATTATATTTTACAAGTCAAAAATCATTTGAAAGTTTAAAATAACTTTTATTTTATGTCAAATAATTATGGAAAACAAACAACTAACAAAAACATTAAAAAACGTCAACAGTTTGTAAAAAAAATTCAGAGGAAAAATACATCTCACAGAAAATTATAGTCTCAGTCAATACTGATATTATAGTCTTAGTCAATACTATTATTATAGTCTTAGTCAATACAACTATTATAGTCTTAGTCAATAGTATTATTATGGTCTTAGACAATACAATTATTATAGTCTTAGTCAATACTATTATTATAGTCTTAGTCAATACTATTATTATAGTCTTAGTTAATACTATTATTATAGTCTTAGTCAATACTATTATTATAGTCTTAGTCAATAGTATTATTATGGTCTTAGTCAATACAATTATTATAGTCTTAGTCAATACTATTATTATAGTCTTAGTCAATACTATTATTATAGTCTTAGTCAATACTATTATTATAGTCTTAGTCAATACTATTATTATAGTCTTAGTCAATACTACTATTATAGCCATAGTCAATACTATTATTATAGTCAGTCAGGTTACAAGTAAATATTTTCTTTGTTACACTGAACTGCTGGCTTTACTAGATCTAGAAGATCCAGAAACTTCTGAACTCCACGTCATTGAAGTTGCAACTTGCGCCGGTCTCTCATTTCTCTCCCTCATTTTACTGACCAATAAAGTGGCCCCCAAAATCAACAATATCAAACCAGTGCCGACGCCGACGGAGACGATGACCATACTGGTCGACACGTTGATACTCGCCGTAGCAGCAAATTCAACAGCTTCAATGGCTATGCTTGCTGTAGCGCTGACTCTTCCTAGAATGAATGCTGACTTCGTAGTTGTTGTTGTTGTTGTTATTGATGGCGGCGTTGGAGGGTGGGCGCAGCGGAAATCTTTGAACTGGGCATTTGCAATGAATGTGGAACCACAGTCAACTAAACTGTCCTTGTTTGTCCAAGTTTTAACCCACACAGAATCGCAGTCACAACTCAGTCTGGGATTTGCTGAAAATTAAGGAAAATGTTAAAGACAAAACGCTGCATCTGTTCAGGACCTAAATTGGGTATTTGGAAATTTAAGTGATGAAAATAATGATGGAAAATGGTAAAATTTGCATTGTGAAAATTATGTGATTTTGATTCTCTCTCCCATCGATGCATGTAGAAAAATAACAAAAACAGCTGTAAAATTATTTATCATCAGTGTATGATATTTCATCATTCATTTGTTATTTGGTTTTGTTGTGCTACCGATTTTTTATTTTTATTTAGTTTTTTAATGAAAATTTTAGCTAAAATTGTAAAATTATAGCATCCATGATTGGCAGAATCCAGCATATTTGATGAATCTGCGCTAGAATTGTATATTGTTTGTTTTTGTTTTGTTTTGTTTTGCTTTGCAGATTTCATCATTTTTTTTATTTTTGATTATTAAATTTGTGCACGTTTTTGATTTGATAATTTTCTTTAGATTCACTGCATATGTAATGTAATATTATACACAAATTTGTGAATAATATTACACTATAATAATACACTAAACTCAACAAACTTCACTGACGGTGAGGGTGGCTGATTTAAATTAGCCTATTTAGTTTTTCGCCATCCTTCCCTTGAATTGTATTTTTAATCTAGTAACAACTAAAAATATGAATATATATATATATATATATATATATATATATATATAATAAAATATAAATACACAAACGGCAAAATAAAATAAGTCCGAATCTGAATCTGACTGTGGAAGCAACTGAATCCTGGGCCCAGTTTCACATAGCCGTCTCCAACTCAACGACGTAGTTATTAATAGTTAAGTGAATGTAATAACGACGTCATTAACCTAGTGACAACTTTGTGAAACTGTCCCCTTGTTTCTGGATTAACTTCTAAAAGATTCATTGAACTAAATCGGCACTAGCTAAAGCATGGACGCTGGACGAACTACTGAAGGATCACTTGAACTTCGTTAGAATTAACTGAATCCTGGCCTCTGGACGAACTTCTGAATGATAAGTTGAACTTAGTTAGAATTAACTGAATCCTGGGCTCTGGGCCAACTTCTGAATGATAAGTTGAACTTCGTTAGAATTAACTGAATCCTGGACGCTGGACGAACTTCTGAATGATAAGTTGAACTTAGTTAGAATTAACTGAATCCTGGGCTCTGGACCAACTTCTGAAGGATAAGTTCAACTTAGTTAGAATTACCTGAATCCTGGGCTCTGGGCAAGCTTCTGGTGGATAAATTGAACTCAAACGGAATTAGTTGTTTCCTGGCCTTTTATCCGACTTCTGAAGGATCAGTTGAACTGAGACGGAATTAATTGTTTCCTGGACTTTTATCCGACTTCTGAAGGGTCAGTTAAGCTCAATTGGAACTACATGAAGCCTGGCGTGTGAACCAACTTCTCGTGGATAAGTTGAACTCATTTGGAACAATGCGCTATGTGGTTGTGCTTGCACCACAGTCAAGAATGCAAGCGTTTTACTATGGGAAAGAACTGATGTGAAGAATCGTGTAATGCAATGGTCTCCTGCCTGCCTTGGACCCCCCCCCCCGGTTACCAAGTACTTACTGTCATACAATTTACACCACAATCCAAGCTTGAAATTGAAGTGGTGCATCTCGCAACGCTTATGTGAAAATCACGCAAGAACTGGCTTTTTTAATGTCTTTCAAATGCACAAACTGGAGATGCTAACTTCATCAAATAGAACAAAACAGTGCCATGCTGTAGTTGGAGAAACTTGCATATCAGTTTCCAATTACTTAATTAAATTAATTAGTTCCTTGAGTACTATTATAGAACTATAATATTCAAACTAGCAAAAGCCCCGCAAAAAATTTTGCGTGTAAATCCTCGTATAATCAAAAATACGCGAACATACTACCTAGTGTTCGCTTATTTACCTAACGCAAAGCCAGCAGCTGCTGCAGCTTTTACTGAATTACACTAAATCGAGGCCTTTCGTTTGATGTATAGATCACCGCAAATGGTGCCGTCGTCGAAGTTGTAGCCTCGAATCTTATATATATATATAATCTTATATATATATATATATATAATCTTATATATATATATAATCTTATATATATATATATATACCAAGAATATTAATATAATAAATAGCACATACCATCTAATTTCACCGTAATGTCTTTAATCAGAACACTCCTGTGCAGTTTTGGAGGTTTCAGCCCTTCTATTCCACTGCTGGATATCTTCAGGAACTGAAAATTCGGGTTATTGGAAAAGTCGAACTCTGGTGCACCTATCAAGCTTGAACTTCCTCTTATGATAAGCGAAGAAAATTTAGCTTTGTGAAAAGCCTTTGGATGTATCGATGATAACTTCTCGTTCGACTCGAACACTAGCTGTTCTCTTGTTACACCACCAATAGCATTTTCTCCTAACGTTTCTATATTAGAGTAACTTATCTTTAAAGACTTGACTTCTTTTCCTTTAAAGAAATCATCAGGTAATTCTGTGTCCTTAAAGTCAAAAATATTTAGTGTTTCAATGATTCCACTTAGATTTGAAACAATATCTGCCAGACCTTGCCTAGTAGAAACAAACTTGCAATTAACGTTGCATTTGTTAGAATCATAACGCGTTGTTTCATAATCACATGCAATTGCACGTTTGCTGACTTTTACTACGTCATCGGGACATTCTCGTGATGAACAAAGAATAAACGCTGCTAAAGCACAAACAACTGTCAACTTTTTCATCTCTGCACTAAAATCAAGAAAGCTGCATCAAAAATGCTTACAAACTTCTTGTAAACCTATTTAAAAGAACAGCAACCGTTCAAGTAATTAGATAATTACTGCCGTCTAGAAAAACAATAGTGGATATTGTGACTATTCTCATTGTCTTTAAAGTGAGAACAATGTTTATTGAGAAGACAAAAACAGTAGGAAAGAACATATTTTGCGTTAAATGAAAGGACTTGCTGTGAAAAAAACAATGAAAAATTTCCTTTCCTCACATTCGATTTAACAACAATTGATACACTTACACACATCAGTCATACACTGATTTTATTTATCATGTAACTTTTTTTACGCAGCACTAGTGAATCATCATTTTTTTATATATTATATATATAGATATATATATTGTTCATAAAATATTATATATAGAGATCTTTATATATACATGTATTATTATTATACATATACATATATTGTTCATAAAATATTTAGCAAAAGTTTGATTATATAGAATTTATATATAGATCTTAAGATTATATAAGATTATATAGAAGATAAGATCTTAAGAGATTAAAAAGATCTTTATATATACATGTAATTATATACTATATATATATAGTATTTATATAAATATATATATTATATATATATTTATATAATTATTGTTCATAAAATATTTAGCAAAAGTTTGATTCTATAGAATTTATATATAGATCTTAAGATTATATAAGATTATATAGAAGATAAGATCTTAAGAGATTATAAAGATCTTTATATATACATGTATATAATTTATATATATATTTATTATAATACGCCAGCTTTATACGGGCGCATCCACAATATTTCTTTACTAAGTGTCGATACAAACGCGTAAATTTGTAATTTATGGTAGTCAAGAGCGGAGTTTGCATGAAATAAGTTTGCGCTAGGTGCGCGAGCGAAGACGACTTCGTGAGCATAGTTACGGAGCTTATATTAAAGATGCTGCGCTAATCAGTTGTGGAATACTTAAGCATGTAGTTGTAACACTAACAGAATCAGCCAACGAACTTACCAAAAATTATAATTAAGATGCTGTTGCATCATTAGGGTGTTGGGTGCGTGTAAGTTGTAATTTCAAGTACAGAAAATCCTGATAATGTAACAATGACAGCAGCTCATGCTAACGCATCAAACGCTACGTGTAAGTTGTAATTTCAAGTACAGAAAATGGCTGATAATTTAACAATGACAGCAGCTCATGCTAACGTCTCAAACGCTACGTGTAAGTTGTAATTTCAAGTACAGAAAATGGCTGATAATTTAACAATGACAGCAGCTCATGCTAACGCATCAAACGCTACGTGTAAGTTGTAATTTCAAGTACAGAAAATGGCTGATAATTTAACAATGACAGCAGCTCATGCTAACGCATCAAACGCTACGTGTAAGTTGTAATTTCAAGTACAGAAAATGGCTGATAATTTAACAATGACAGCAGCTCATGCTAACGCGTCAAACGCTACGTGTAAGTTGTAATTTCAAGTACAGAAAATGGCTGATAATTTAACAATGACAGCAGCTCATGCTAACGCATCAAACGCTACGTGTAAGTTGTAATTTCAAGTACAGAAAATGGCTGATAATTTAACAATGACAGCAGCTCATGCTAACTCATCAAACGCTACGTGTAAGTTGTAATTTCAAGTACAGAAAATGGCTGATAATTTAACAATGACAGCAGCTCATGCTAACGTGTCAAACGCTACGTGTAAGTTGTAATTTCAAGTACAGAAAATGGCTGATAATGTAACAGTGTCAGCAGCTCATGCTAACGCATCAAACGTTACGTGTAAGTTGTAATTTCAAGTACAGAAAATGGCTGATGATGTAACAATGACAGCAGCTCATGCTAACGCATCAAATGCTACTTGTAAGTTGTAATTTCAAGAACAGAAAATGGCTGATAATTTAACAATGACAGCAGCTCATGCTAACGTATCAAACGCTACGTGTAAGTTGTAATTTCAAGTACAGAAATGGCTGATAATTTAACAATGACAGAAGCTCATGTTAACGTATCAAATGTAACCTCTCCACCTCACCTATTGCTCGCGCCAAGGTCGCACGGAAACGTTGCGTATCGTGTTTTCCTGGGCACCATTATCGTTTCCGGTCTGGTGCTGAACATTCTGGTCATTGCTACAATCGTTAGTTTCCGAGCTTTAAGAAGCGAGAGTAAATATCAATTTGTTTTAAGTTTAGCTGTTGCTGACTTCTCCGTGATGTTGTTCGGTGGACCAGTTGCTCTGACTCCAGTTCCGGTTCCGTTGAAATCTCATTGCATCCTGTTTGTGGTGGGTCACACGACGTTCTTCACGGCTTCATGGATCACAATGGCTTCAGTCACATTGGACAGGTACGTCTGCATAATCTATCCTCTTCAGTATTCGATGTGGGTAACACCCGCAAGAACCAGCATCCTGATAGTAGCAGGATGGGTGACTGCTTTCATGACCAGTGTTGGTCTCATCTGGTTTCAAGTGGGAGAGAGAGAGAGAGAGAGAGAGAGAGAGAGAGAGAGAGAGAGAGAGAGAGAGAAAGAGATAGAGAGAGAGAAAGAAAAAAAAAAAAAACAAAAAAAAAAAAAAAAAAAAAGAGAGAGAGAGAGAGAGAAGCTGGGGGAGGGAGAGAGAGAGAGAGAGAGAGAGAGAGAGAGAGAGAGAGAGAGAGAGAGAGAGAGAGAGAGAGAGAGAGAGAGAGAGAGAGAGAGAGAGAGAGAGAGAGAGAGAGAGAGAGAGAGAGAGAGAGAGAGAGAGAGAGAGAGAGAGAGAGAGAGAGAGAGAGAGAGAGAGAGAGAGAGAGAGAGAGAGAGAGAGAGACAGAGACAGAGCCAGAGACAGAGACAGAGACAGAGACAGAGACAGAGACAGAGACAGAGACAGAGACAGAGACAGAGCCAGAGCCAGAGACAGA
The DNA here is from genome assembly GCA_030141605.1 of Tubiluchus corallicola. Classification (NCBI taxonomy): domain Eukaryota; kingdom Metazoa; phylum Priapulida; class Priapulimorpha; order Priapulimorphida; family Tubiluchidae; genus Tubiluchus; species Tubiluchus corallicola. The sequence continues at coordinate 106,432 of JAQGDQ010000506.1, forward strand.
GACAGAGCCAGAGACAGAGACAGAGACAGAGACAGAGACAGAGACATCTCTTTTCCTCTTCTGCTACATTCGCATAATGATCACGGCATGGAGTCTGAGGAGAAGAAGAGTGCATCCCACAGACGGAGGAGGAGAGTCGGAAAGAACCGCTGCGCACATTGCCGCCATGATTAAATCGGCCAGGATCGTGTTCATCATTGTTGGAACTATTTTATGCAGCATGTCATTTGATACGTTGTTTAAGATCTTGACTCGTATCACTCCGAGCCAAGAGTACACTTTACTTAGATTGTTGCGCAATACTGGTATAGCTATTAATTGTACAGTAAATCCAATTATGTACTTTTGGAAGTATAAACTTTTTCGTGCTTATTTTATGAGGCGATTTTTGAATCGCCTGATGCCAGATGATTTAACCTCAGCACCGAATACAGCATAATGATCTGCATGTACAAGAGAGGAAATCTTTGCATGTGACAGCTGGCATTGGTTGCTACATACATGTTTCATCTGTAATTCTAAATAAACTAGCCCTTCGAATACGTAAATAACCATGGCAGGAGAAATAACAACGTATGCTGAAATGACGGGGCGGTGTAGATGTGGCACAGGTAAAAATGGCACAGGAAAAATGGCACAAATGAAAAGTAGGTAAAAGTGGCACAAATGGAGAAGTGGGGAAAAATGGCACATACCACAAAAATGGTATGTTGATGCAATTGATATATATATACATATATATAGATAGTTATGAATATCGATTTTTTATGGCAAATAAAGATTATAAAAGCATAAAAGAACATCGCAGCATGAGAATAAAATTCACACAACTGTTAAAGGCAAATGCGTCTAGTGCAAACTAAAAACTACTGTGCCAAAAATTTAAAACAAAATATACATTATAATGTTACACGCAAATTATAATTGATTATATACAACATATACATACCAATTTAAAATGGACGTGGGAAAATAAAATTTGCGGATGAATATATATTATTGTTTACGTGTGTAGGGTTTTCAAAACGATTTAATGTGTGTATTTTTAATTTAGATTTGAATTCGTCGAAAAATTTGATGGCAGGGTATTCCAAAGTTGAACTCCTTGTTTAGTGAAGATTTCTATAAGACTAGAATGCGCTCAGTAGGAAGCAGGTCTCTGCCAAAATCAGACAATCGTAGTCTTATTCGTCTGATTCATTTGATTCAAAAAATTCAACACATTATTATTATTATTATAATTCTTTATTTAACATTTAAAATTGTACACATATGCAAATATTTACATAAAATACATACAGGGACCCACTATTTGCAGGGTATGGTTAAAAAAACTTTGTAAATAAAATAGCTGTTATATTCGCAAGACTTTTAAATACCAATAAATCAATATACCAATAAAAGAACAACTAAAATCAAATAGTACCAATTTACACAAATTTACACAAAACGACCTGTTAAATATAAAAGTGACAGATATAATATAAAAGTTCAATATTTTATACTAAAGTTTGTAAAAACGAATCACAAACTAACTCAGAGAAAGCAACTAGCAGGTTTTTGTCTCGAGAGGTATAAATTTTACTAATGTTTTGAAATTGCAGGCTATTTGCGACCACTAATCTTTTATTTTCGTCGACCAAAGTACAATTAAAAAGCAAATGTTCAACTGTTTGTACTTCATCTGTACACATACAGGCATTTTCGTGTATGTATCCAATTTTAAAAAGAAAATCTTTAAAGTTACCTTGCCCTAATAAAATACTACAAGATAGTTTTTCTAGCCTTCTGCTATTTGTATGAAAAGGAAGGTCTAGTGGAGTTAAAAATACATTTTCAGGAAGAATAGATAACTCCTGGCATTTGTAGCGAGTACGGCATCTATTTTAACACAAATAATTTAACACAAATATAAACAAACAAACATACAAAAATGCACATGAATAAGTACTATATAAAAAGACTCACAAAATATTAGTTCATTAATTAGATTTATAAAGGACAATGCACGAACGTTCCACATGGTGTTTATCTACCTTTTCACCAATAATTTTGGCGATATACACTGTTACGTTATACACTGTTGTGCCATTTTTACCTACATTTTGAGTTGACATATCTGTAACATTTACGCAGACGTGCTTGACAAGCAAAGGGAAGATGCCTGCCATTGCACAAACTGTGGTTAGTTTGTGACGTAAGCAATAGCTGTGTTCGGTTAATTTTCTAAGCTAATTATTCAAATATAAGGAACAGTTGTTAACTTTTATAGGCAAGAAAATGTATATTTTGGACAGTAAATTAAAATGAGATTAAATCTAAACAGTCTTACGGTTTTCCTCTGTACATGTTTGTGCACAACAGCTGTGATTACATTTCAAAAATAGCATCTTAGATCAAGTGATTAACAGATCTTCTGACTCAGTCTGTTAACTTGGTTTCTGTTGAATTCATTTCTTGGGCATTCTCCAATGATAAATGATACAGTTCAGGTTACTTAGTGTCTCAACCATATTAATATATTGTAATTTTTCTGCGTTTATATATTTACTATTGTAATTTGCGTGTGATTTAGTGTCGTTATAGTTTGTTCGGTAAAATTTAAATAAATATTATGTTTGAAGTAAAATGTGTATGTATATATATATATATTGTGACGACCACTGGCACCATTTTTGACTCTCTATGGTGTATTGTATAAAAGAATAAATAGTTTTGTCAGGAATGCGAAATAGGGGTTGTCTTTTACTTTATCCGAGCACGCCAGAGTTCATCACATGTGGATAAAAACAATTTTTAATACTAATTTTTTAAGGCAAGGGGTTTTTATCCAGACTTTTTTTACCGAGGGTCCTAGTAGTTTGATTAAAACTGATGCTATTTTAGGCCATTATAATTTGTACTTAGAAATGACGAGGACGAACAGGAGGACAAACAAACGTTATTGCTTTTTTTTATAAAAAAACGTGTAAAAATTATTTAGTGGTAATTTCAAAAATAATATTTCTACAAATCACTTACATACATACATATAACGAAAGAATTCAGTAAACCCCATCCCAGGTATAATAGGAAGAGAGGAGAGGATAATTACCGAAGAGTTCCATTGTCGCTGCAGCTGTACCAATGGGCTAGCCTCAGGTCGTGATACCGTGGGTCCAGTTATCCAGGATCACATCTCAAGAATCAAGAAACCACACTGCTGGGGCTCACGCATTGCAGACTCCACCACCAGAGTGTTAGAAACAAGGATCCAGGGTCTCGAAACGTCTCCGTTTACTCCTATACTGTAGGAGTCAGCAAATGACGGAGGAAAGGAGAAAAGTTCCTCGTTCCCCGTCTTCAACTAGGCAACCTCCTTAGGCAGTTCCAAACTCCACCCAACAACCGTCATGATCTACGTGGCCAGATTACGAACACGACGAAGTTTCCTGCATACTAGTAACACTGCCTAGGAACCGTCTGGTTTCCTCTCAGAGAAATTTGATTACACTGAGAACACCAAAACTAGCGAACTCACTATGAGATCTCAAAAGTTATGAGATCTCAAACTTGCTGCCACAAAACGTGTGCTTCCAACGCAGCTTAAAAACCCGTAATGGCGGCAATAAGGAAAAATCACGGTTCAATGCTTTTCCAGGAGCGCGAAAATTATCCTGTAACCATTCAAGACATGTGACAGGAAGATCGCCATCAAACAGGGAAAAGGGGAGAGGTATTAAAGGATGGGCAGAAAACCAACCCAAACATAAAACAGAAATGAATATTTTATTTGGAGTACAAAATGAACTTTAGCATAATTTTAATACGGACGAGGACGTCTGTGACGTCACAGAAGCCCTCCCCCAAGAGTGTGGTAACACTCTTAACCAATGGACGTATTAAAAGTATCTGGAGTGCATTTTGGTACAACATACATACATCATGGACACAATGCCACAGATCCTAACTACTATATTGGAACAGGGGTCACAAATCTCTATTACTATTAAAAGTATATACAATAGCACACACAAAAAGAAACAAAAAAAATTGCAACTGACAGGTCATTGAACCAATATGAAAAGAATTGGTAATGGTAATGTCAATCATTGCATTACAAAATTACAATATAACTCAAAAGAACGTCACCAAAGTTAAGTACTTGCACAAACACAGTTCACAAAATTCTCCTGAGAGAAGCCGAAAGAAGATACCCTAAAATGGTTATATGAATCACATTAAAGGTTAAATGTACATGGTACTAAAAATACACTGCTAGCAGATTTTAACAGTGTGAGTGCTCAATGATCACACTGGGCTTCAACTCAAACATGGATATGTCCTCAAAGCAGGAAATCCTAGCTATGATTAACAATAACAATGTCGTCTCACAAACAACAAGAATTGTAACCAAACATCGCTCAACGTCCTTCCATATGAATACAAGAAAGGGTGACTACGATAAGAGCAAATTGTGAAGAGTAATTTGTATTTGGTAACAATAAAGTAAGAGAAAAACTCTCACCTACCTAATGACTACACAGTAATACAAATAATTTTCATATTCGTCAGTGCAGCTAGAATTAGCAACAATAAACATCAACAAAAGCATCTATATACATCACTACTACAAGAATTCAATTACATCAATATATAAATCGTGAAAATGTCAAGTGACTCAATGTGCGCCAAAAATCAATGTTTAACGCTAAAAGCAAGACTATCAGATATTATGCGATCTAGGAAAGGAAAAAAAAACGTTCTCCATTTTCGAATCACAAACGCGACAGAGCATCCGCCACTCTGTTTTCACAACCAGGGACATGTTCTATATCAAATGCGTATTCACTTAATTTAAGTGCCCAGTGGCATAATCTACGATTTTTCGTTTTCATTTTATCCAAAGCAAGCAAACTGCACTGATCAGTACGAACAGTAAAATGTCGACCTTCCAAGTAGTATCTTAGTTTCTCAACACTGAACACTACACTCAAACATTCAAGCTCCACCACAGAGTACCTAGTCTCTGGCTGAGTCAACTTGCGACTAATATATGTTATTGGCACTTCAGCTAACCCGTCTCCCTTATCTTGAGACAGAACAGCCCCTAAACCGATAAAGCTAGCATCAGTGGTTAGGTAAAAGGGCTTAGTAAAGTCTGGTGAATGGAGTACGGACTCGGAAGATAATGCATCTTGAAGCTGACGAAAGCTACTTTCAGTGGCCTCAGTCCACTCAACTTGGACCGGGGCATACTTTTCAGTAAGAGCATGGAGAGGCGCCGCGATGCTACTAAAATGGGGGATAAAACGCCTATAAAAACTGACCATACCCAAAAACCTGCGCACCTGCGTTTTTGTCTGTGGGCGCAAAAATTGACGTATCCGTTCCACTTTGGATAATTGTGGTTTAAGTCTATTTTTCCCCACTACATATCCCAGGAATTCGACTTCCTGTTGTGCAAAATGACATTTTTTAGGTTTAACTGTCACTCCAGCCTTGCGAATGTTGTAAAGTGTGTAATCAACATGCTTTAAATGATCAGTCCAGTTTGGAGATTTAATGATAACATCATCAATATACCCACTAGAACAATATGAAACCGGATCTAATATGCGGTCAATAAGAGACTGAGCCGAGGCTGCAGCATTCATTAACCCAAAAGGCATAACAGTAAACTCAAATTTACCGAAATTAGTAACAAAGGCTGAAACAGGCTGAGATTCCGGGGCCAATTCAATTTGCCAATAGGCTTTTGACAAATCTAGAGTTGATATCCACTTTGCGCCATGAAGATCATCAATCATGTCGTCTGGACGTGGTGTTGGATAAGGTGAAAATATTGTTCTCTTGTTCAAGGCTCTGTAGTCAACACATGGACGCCACTGGCTAACGCCATCCATAGGAGGCTTGGGAACAACTAGCATTGGAGATGAATACTCGGAATCCGAACGACGAATGACACCCAAATCTAACATATCTTTGATTTCTTTACGGATAATATCTAAACGAGCTTGCGGTACTCGATAAGAATGCTGTTGGACAGGGGTCTTGTCATGAAGGTTAATGTAATGTTGAACCAATTTTGTTCTGCCGGGAAGATCGGTAAACATCTGGGGGTATGAATGGAATATGTTCCTCATTTGTTCCTTAGCTTCCTCAGATAAATAGTCAGGCAATTCGACATCCTCCACAGATTGTGTGGCAACTGCAGTTGGGAAAAATGCATACTCTGGAAGATCACAAGCTTCGGTTTTGCCAGAACCTATCTTGTTACAAGTCTCTTCAACTTCTTGCCAGTTAATAGAAGCATCATCCCTGTCTTCATTGTGTAGAGCCATAAGAACAAGTTCTTCTTCTCTATCAATGTAAGCTTTAAGTCTGTTAGCATGAAACGTACTTAAGCTTCTCCTACTTCCAGGCTTACCTAGCTTGACTCGATAAGTGCATTCAGAGAGTTTGTCAACTATGGGGTATGGACCACGCCATGTAGTTGCCATCTTACTACCCTTTTTCATCCGTTGAACAAGGACTTTATCACCAATATTGAAACTACGTTGCTTAGATACACGATCAAACCAAGATTTTTGAGCAAGTTTAGCCCTCCTAAGAGAATTGTGTGCATCCTCTAAGGTTTCATCCAATGTGTTTATGATACGGGAGACATAGTCATCCACGTCTTCCAGCTCAGGTAGTTTCTCACAGCCCCACCGCTCTTTCAACATAGCTAAAGGGCCCCGAAGTGGGTAACCAAAAACTAATTCATTGGGGGAGTAATGAGTAGACTCCTGGGGAACTTCACGATAGGCAAACAGAACGAATGGAATAGCCAAATCCCAAGGAAGGTGGGGATGATCTTGAATAAGTTTTCTGATAGAGGCTTTGAGTGTGGAATTGTATCGTTCAACAAGACCATTGGTTGAAGGGGCATAAGCAGAAGTATAGATACCTTTGACCCCAAGCTGTTCTTCCAACTGCTGAGTAAGCTTGGAAGTGAACTGAGTTCCTCTATCAGTCAGTATTTCTTTTGGAATGCCATATCTGCAGCAAAATTCTACCAGTTTGTTTAGAATAGTTGTTGTTTCAATATTTGGGATGGGATAGCAATCCGGATAACGAGTGGCGTGATCTACAATCACTAAAGCGTACTTATTCCCATCTGGAGTACGACTAAGAGGACCTATGATGTCCATGCCAATGCGGAAAAATGGCTGCTTTGGTATTGGTAAAGGACGGAGAGGAAGCCTATCACCTCTCTGTAAACGACCATTTTTCTGACATGAAGGGCAAGAACGGCAGTAACCCCGCACAGCGTGTTTTATCTTGGGCCAAATGTATTCCATAAGAATACGGTCTGCTGTTTTCCTAATGCCTAGGTGACCCGCCATTTTGTTATCATGAGCAATTTCAAGGACTTGGCGCCGACGAGATTTAGGAAGAACTAAAAGTTCTCTAGGTTTGCCAGCCTTAGTGTGCTTACAGAGATAATAAAGCATTCCATCTTTAAGGAAATATCCTTTTCCATTCTGCTCTGCAATTTCAAATGTTGTAGCGTGATCAATGTAGTTTGCTAATGAAGGGTCATTATGTTGTTCTTGTTTGAGTTGTTCAAACGAGACAGTAATCAACTGAGCCTGCTCTTGTTTGAATTGTTCTAGGTTAGAATGTTCTTGTGTAGAATATGTACTGTGTTCAAGTTGTTTATGTAACTCTTGATCACGTACTGCTTTAGCCTGCAGTTCTGCAGCTTTTGTACGTGTAACTGCAAAACTATCAGAGATTTGTGGATCGCTAGACAATTTCGATTGTTCGTTGTCTGAGATTTGTGTATTATTTCCAGCTGGGCCTTCATGAAGGTTTGATTCATCATTGGGTGTAAAAGGCCTCAGTGTAGATAAATAATCATTGCCCAATAGAAGCTCTGCTGGGAGGTCAGACATCACACTAACTGTAAGCCAACCAGCGAAGTTAGGACCTACAACTTTAATCTCTGCTGTACGACATGGCTCGACATGACCATGCACACATCTAACAGGTTTAGGGTCAGACTTCAGATACTGATCTTTATCAACAAAACGTGGGTGGATCATAGAAACTGTGGCACCACTGTCTCTTTGCCCCAAAACAGGAATGTCATTCACAAGAGCCTCAAACATAAACGGTATATTATTAACTGGAATGTCTTGAAGTTTATTAGAACTAGTGTATGTTGATTCGTGATCACAACTACCAAACAAAGTCTTAACCGGAGTTTTATTTCTGCTGGTTTTGTTTGCCTTGTTAACAATATTAGTTGCATTTTGCCCATTGTTATTTTGGTGATTGTTCCGCTGTGATGCTTGGCACTCTGGTCTTCTGTGACCAGGCTTACCACATTTATAACAAACTATCTTCTGTTTGTCATCAAGTTTATTATCAGAAACGTTTACTAAGGTATTGTTATTGTAAGGTTGTTTCTGAGAAAATTTTCCTGTTTTCCAAGGAGTAAAAGAGTGATTCCTAGAGTCAGTCTCCTTGGAGCTAATAAATTTGTCAGCTTCCATGGCCATTTCAAGACCATTCTCAAATTCGTGTCTTTTTAGCCATGTGCGGACATCAGATGTTAAATTATCCATAAACTGTTCCATAGCCATGGCTTCAAAAAGCTTGGAATAGGAATCAACAGCATTAATTGCTTCACAGAAATCGGTTAATGCACGAACCACTTTTAACCAATACTGATGACATGTTTCGTTGTGACCCTTAGTAAGAGCCCTAAAGCGTTTCCGGTAAGCATCTGTTGTTAAAATGTAAGCAGCTAAAAGAGACTTCCTTACATAAGAATAATCTTTAATATGCTCCTTAGGTATTTGCTGATATGCGTCAGCAGCTCGGCCAGATAGAGCAGGACCTAAAAGGGCAGACCAATTTGCCTCGGGAATATCATTAGATGTAGCACATGATTCAAACCAATTCAAATACCTCTGAATGTCATCAGAAGATTCACGAAAACCTCGGACTTTCATTCTATTAAATGGGTTGGTAGGTACAACAGAAGTATTTGTCAAAGCCGCACTTCTGTTTAAAAGTTCTAATTTCCTTAACTCAAATTCCATCTCTTCCTTGCGCATGCGCTCAGCACGTTCACCTTGTTCTTTTTCATGCTGCAAAATGTCACGAACCAAATCGGGATTCATACCTTGAAGATTCTCAAGAGAAAACCCAGAAATACCACACTGTTTATCATTACCCCATCCACTGGAGGTAGGAATAACATTTTGTGCAGGTTTAAGAGCATCTTCTTCAATACCAACACCTTTTCCTGACTGAGAAATCTCCAGCCAAGTAGTAGAGAAAGGATCTTTTGGCTTAACACTTTGAAGAGGTGTACTAGCCTGGCCAATTTTGGAAGATTCTATAATTCGTTCAGCAACAGAACCAGGAGATCTAATTGATGTATCATGCAATGTGTCAGTTTTATCAGAATTAATAAATGTTTTTCCCTGTAGAGGAACTTGTTGCATTTTAAGAATATGCTGTTGCGCTTTAATTATATGTTCAATTAATTCTTGCTTACTGACATGCGTAACATCGACAAGTAAATGAAGTGTGCTTGCTACCCTGGAAAGTTCATCTTTTTTCATTTTATTCAACCGTGTCTTGTTGTAAATAGTTGCCTCAGCCATTCTGCATGAAAACGCACAACTTTTAAACAAATAAGATCACTTTAATCACACTTGCGCGTATGTACACCAAAAAATTATCAAACAGTCATGCATAATGTCAACCACCGCTTGAAAGGTCGCGCATAATTAATATCCGTACGAAAAGTATATTCTGCTACTGTCAGTAGCATACGACTCGTATGTGCGCCGCACTCAAGAGAGCAGAAATAATTCAAGAAAAAGAACAATAGCGGGCGAGCTAAATTATGGGCACTCAACCCCAACCTCAAGGAAAACTAAAAAATGCTCTACAAACAGTCTCAAAATTTTATAAGTATGGAACTACACTGGAAATTCCCTACATAGAATTGCGAGCTGTAGGCTTTTCAATTACAGCAAACTTCTAAGCCAATAAATCAAGAACATATTTGGACTGAAAATATCAACAAATTTGTCCTATACAGTTAACGAAAGTAATAAATTTGGCTTCCTGGGTCTGTACGCAAAGCTCTAGTTTAACGCAACTATATAGCAAAATACTGTATTGTGCTACAAACAGGAAACGATTTCAAAACGTAAACAATTCACGTAAATACATTAAGCACAATTTTAGGCCACTCAGTCATAAAATCCAGTAACAACCAGTAAACAAACCGTTATCACCAAAAAACTACTGGTAACTTCTGACACCAATTGTGACGACCACTGGCACCATTTTTGACTCTCTATGGTGTATTGTATAAAAGAATAAATAGTTTTGTCAGGAATGCAAAATAGGGGTTGCCTTTTACTTTATCCGAGCACGCCAGAGTTCATCACATGTGGATAAAAACAATTTTTAATACTAATTTTTTTTAAGGCAAGGGGTTTTTATCCAGACTTTTTTAACGAGGGTCCTAGTAGTTTGATTAAAACTGATGCTATTTTAGGCCATTATAATTTGTACTTAGAAATGACGAGGACGAACAGGAGGACAAACAAACGTGATTGCTTTGTTTATAAAAAAACGTGTAAAAATTATTTAGTGGTAATTTCAAAAATAATATTTCTACAAATCACTTACATACATACATATAACGCAAGAATTCAGTTAACCCCATCCCAGGTATAATAGGAAGAGAGGAGAGGATAATTACCGAAGAGTTCCATTGTCGCTGCAGCTGTACCAATGGGCTAGCCTCAGGTCGTGATACCGTGGGTCCAGTTATCCAGGATCACATCTCAAGAATCAAGAAACCACACTGCTGGGGCTCACGCATTGCAGACTCCACCACCAGGGTGTTAGAAACAAGGATCCAGGGTCTCGAAACGTCTCCGTTTACTCCTATACTGTAGGAGTCAGCAAATGACGGAGGAAAGGAGAAAAGTTCCTCGTTCCCAGTCTTCAACTAGGCAACCTCCTTAGGCAGTTCCAAACTCCACCCAACAACCGTCATGATCTACGTGGCCAGATTACGAACACGACGAAGTTTCCTGCATACTAGTAACACTGCCTAGGAACCGTCTGGTTTCCTCTCAGAGAAATTTGATTACACTGAGAACACCAAAACTAGCGAACTCATTATGAGATCTCAAAAGTTACGAGACCTCAAACCTGCTGCAACAAAACGCGTAGCTTCAAAAACAGCTCAAACCCGCAATGGCGGCAATAAGGAAAAATCACGGTTCAATGCTTTTCCAGGAGCGCGAAAATTATCCTGTAACCATTCAAGACATGTGACAGGAAGATCGCCATCAAACAGGGAAAAGGGGAGAGGTATTAAAGGATGGGCAGAAAACCAACCCAAACATAAAAAAGAAATGAATATTTTATTTGGAGTACAAAATGAACTTTAGCATAATTTTAATACGGACGAGGACGTCTGTGACGTCACAACAAGAAAGTATTAACATTATGCACTCTCCAAAAGTTTAGGAAATAAGCCCACCTGCTGTCCATCTTGCTAGAACACATGAACTTATGCACATCTGTTCAATGGAAAATAGGATAGGCAGTTAAAAAATGCAACAAAATTTTAAACTTACTACTTTTGTGGCTCTTCGTGGTGTAGGAGAGAAATCTGCATTCACCTCCATCAGTTCTGAACTCCCCTATTTCAATATCTTCTTTTCTCGCGCATATACTGCAATAATTAAGATGTAATTATTACAAATATGCGAATACACTTACTGTGTGAATTGCTCGAGACAAACGCCCAAAGGCAGCCAAGAAAATCTAAACATTATGCGTTGAAAAAAGTTTTTAAACTTTACTATGTTAACCGTACCTGCTTGTCCTTCTTGCTGGAAGGCACTCATCACCGTCCTGTGAATACAAGGAAACCAACCACGGTACAAGTTACAAGTCCCGTTGATCCAAAAGTATCTCTACGTCTGTTTGCTTGCATTGCAAGATCTTCTGAAATTTGTGAAGCTTCTTTAAGACGTCTGTCATCCAGAACCACAATAAGAAATGATTTGTCTCCAGAGACGCTGTTGCTACGAACTCACCAACAAGCATTTATGACATCATAACCACTTACGTCCGGATATTAGAGGGAATGTTAGCGATTAATATTAAAATATAGCATTTTTAATTAGAAAAAAACTTATTATAAGGTATAATTTTACAACTTAATCTCGTGCAACTTAGTTTTCGGCTGGAAATGGGACGGACACTAAAAACACGCGTAAGAAATGGGAAATTTATATGGCTTTATAAAACTTACTTTAATTAAAGCTGCATCAATGGCAGTAATAAGGTAATTAACCTTAGTTATAAAGTAATAAAGTAAATGAAGTAAATAAACGACAGCGGTGGTGACGACCGAAAGATAATTGTAGTGAGGGAAATGATGACGACAATGGCGACGACAACGACGACGACGGTAACAGAAATTAAGGTGTGGTAACAATCATAACAAAATGGACCTCTAATCGGATTAGAGATCTACATACCAACCAAAAAACTGATTCAACAAGAAAACTTTTGAGTCTCGACTGTCCCAGCCCACGCCCATTCCATTACATTTGAGCTAGGGGTCTCTGTGAGTTTCATGACCCACGGACCTGTGAGTTACGAGTCATTAAGGAAATATTAACGCACAAAGAATAATAATAATAATAATAATAATAATAATAATAATCATAATCATAATCATAATCATAATCATAATCATAATCATAATCATAATCATAATCATAATCATAATCATAATCATAATCATAATCATAATCATAATCATAATCATAATCATAATCATAATCATAATCATAATCATAATCATAATCATAATAATAATAATAATAATAATAATAATAATAATAATAATAATAATAATAATAATAATAATAATAATAATAACTGGCCGTATAACAAAAAGATTCTACGATGTAGCAAAGTCTTAATAATTTACTAATACAGTCACTACATGTGGCAAGTCAAGTACTGTAAAACTAATGCTTGTTCTTGTTTACTTAAGAAATGACTACTTTTTATGTTCCTGGATCAACGTGACCAACTCATGTCCTCACACACGAGTATGGACATGAAAATTTTAGATGCATAATCACTCGCGATGAACATCCAAACACAACTTACTGAAACACATGAAGTTATGCACGTCATTTCAATGAAAATAGGATAGGCTGTTTAAAATGGAATAAAATTTTTTAACTTTTCACTTCGGTGGCTCTTCGTGATGTATGAGAAACATCTACATTCGTCTCAGCTATTTCAGAACTCCTGTGTTTTCTATCACTTTTTTTCTCGCGCATAAACTGCAATAATCCAGAGTTAGTAATTAAAAATAAGCTAATACAATCACTGTATGAGTATCGTCATGTCAAAAAGCCTAATCATTGTTTAATTTACTAGAAAATGTCTAGGCTATTTTTGTGTTTTTGAGATTACGTGATCAATTCCTGCTTTGGAAACTTAAGTTACGTAAGTGTGGACGTGGCATTGTGAACCTAGACAAGATAACTAGAACGAAGACAACATAACATGACATGACATGACATGACATGACATGACATAACATACCATGACATGACATGACATGACATGACATGACATGACATGACATGACATGACATGACATGACATGACATGACATGACATAACATAACATAACATAACATAACATAACATAACATAACATAACATAACATAATATAATATAATAGTCATAGGGAAATGATATGCCTGTGTAAAACCTACTCTAGTTAAAGCTAATCTAACGTAAACAACCAAACAAATGCTACATTAGAAAACGAAAGGATAATTTAATTTACAAAACTTAAGAAAAATGGCAATATATAGTCATTCTTTGATCTCAAGTAATTAATTATTATAATTGTAATGATACAGTTTATCAATTCTTTATAACAATGACACGTAGGTCTGAAATTAACCACTCTAATTACAAAATAGAAAATTTTTTGACGTATTTTATTCTTACCTAATGCCAGATGCTGTATGATTTCTTTCTAGTGAATGAGCCAAAGTGTTGCTTCAGCAAGACAGTTAGAAAAACAGTTTCAACTGCCTCAAAGATTAAGTAAAAATGTATAAAAGTTCTTTGAGCAGTAAGTTTAAAGCGCAGAAGTTTTTGAACTAGATTGCACACAAAAGAAGGCGGCTAAAGAAACAACAAATATACAAATAAACTGCGCGAGTTTCAAGAAGATTTCGCTAATCTTAATGATTAATATATCAATAACAACGGTAATGATAATGAGACAACGATGATGATCATAGTAATAAAGATGATAACGGTGTCGATAACAATCACAGTCACGATGACATTTATTTATTTATTTCACATGAATAGTATATTATACTAGTGATGATGATGTTGATTATGACAGGATCACTAAGATTAGAGACCTGTAGACCAAACCTGAACAATTGATTCACAAGGAGAATTCCTTAAACACAAATATACTTCAAAACTGCTGATAAAAACAGATGTAACTTGCGATCTATAAAGTCTTAATAAACATGGCAGTACGGGGAAATAAACAAGAAGATTTGCATTTATATCTAAACAACAAATAGAAATAACAAAAAATAGCATCTTGTTTACGCCACTAGATAGGGGAGACCCGGTTAAAGTGGATCACTTAAGGGCTTTCGCTCATAGAGTTCAAGACGTTTGATCTGTAACAATCAATTACATGTCCTATTCTTCCGTAGGAAACTCTGCTATATTCGTGTGGTTAAAACTTATAATTACTATTACTCGTTTAACATATAATTCCGAAATACGAAACCAAAATTTCTAGGGCAAAGTGGATCTTTTACGGGCATAGTGGATCATACCGGAGCGGTTGGGCTCAACTAACTAACAATAGCTTTTAAATCGATTTTGTTTATTTTGCAAAAGTAAATTGATATGAAGCAGCAATGATGCATCATATGTAAAAACAGTAGCGAATAAATCTGCACTAATTGGAATTTATCATCTGTAAAAGTGAAAAGTCGCAAGAAAGTGGGCGAAAAACTTATTTTTGTGTACCGCGCTTAGACAAACTTAGAGTACACAGTAGATGATGACGTAAAATCACACAGTGCGTAGACCACGACGCCTTACGGAAAAAGAGCAAGCACATTTGATCCGCTTTGCCCAGTGATCCACTTTACCCGGGTCTCCCCTAAATAGTTTAGGCTTGAAAGAATTTGCGTACTTGACAAATTATGCAGAGGAGGGGAACTAAACCAAGCTCTCTTTGCATCGTCGCTTCAAAGCTCCTTGCGTTTCCAATTCCCCACATGAACTTGAAGTGCCGCCACTAATAATTTCTTACTTTCGTACTGAAACAATTTAGCACTAATTAGTAACTAATAGCGTGAAGCTATGTTAGTTTGCTTAATTGAAGCTTTTGAAGGATTTTGTCCTTTTCGCGTCTAACACATCCAAAATTTACCTTCCTCAACAGATGTGCAGATTCAAAAGCTGGTAACCACGGAGGTTTGCTGCCAATCTTTATGACGTCACTGAACAGGGCAATATTATATTTAGCTGTCTTTTAACGTATCTATTAAGTTTAGGCATTAATCCTTTCATACCCGTTGTATCCCGTGGGATACGAGAATATTTTCTGCTTTTAAAATTAATAAAATTTTAAAACTGACATTTATTTGATCTGTTAATAGTTATTTTGATTTAAGCCAATAACAATAGACTAAAAAAGGTGATAAAATGGCAAACTAAAAAATCTACATAGCTAAATGGCAAAATGAAGCACATTTTATGCTTCAATTGAATCCCAATGTATCCCGCGGGATACAGGCGGGCACAGGTAGAAAAAATAATTATTATGTGTAAACAAGATGGACATACTGAACAAAAGTACAAAGCCAAACAATTTTTGTTATTAAAAAATAATTTGGGACTGAAAGGGTTAAGGGTGCTCTGCCGGAGTCAATAAGGTCTTTCAGATGACCTTCTGTGGTGGCGTAACTACGCATTTGCGGGGATGGGACCGCGTAAGTAAAGTGGCCCGCAATGATGAACGAATTAATCATATTTCACGGGGATTTGCTACGCAAAACCATTTTCAACGGGATTACAAGTTAAGAGTAACAGCGATTACGATTAAATTTAGGCTATCATAATCAACACACGACATTCCTCCCTTTAGTTAAGTCGCAAGGTAACAGCTGCATAGTCGTGTTAACGAAGTAGATTCGTTGCGGCTGTTAAGAAATCAGACTGCATGAAAACACCACCGTAGGAGCTAAATAAGATGGGTTGCATGCCTCTTTGATTCAATATCATAGTGAGTTCATCTTCTTATTGCGAATTTAAAAAATAAAAACTAAAGAATAAGAATGAGAAAGAGTAACGAGTCAGTAAATGTACAGTTTTTTAGTTTGCATTCTACTTATATACATCAACTTTATTTAGCGGAAAAAAATCTCACTAAAATAAATTTTTAATATCATTATTAATATTTTTTGAAGACAGAATTTTTTATTGAAACTATGTTTAAACATCTGCTACCGGTTTTGAATTACCTCCTCATTTTCGCATGCGATCATGTACTCTATATGAGTGAATGCGCCACAAGTGCCTGTGGTGTGCTAAAAGTACACAGACGCAAATGCGATACATTGCCAATCCGTTTTGACATAATAATACATGCATTAGAGCATGAGATCATGTGCTATATAAGAGTGAATGCGCCACAAGTGCTTGTGGTGTGCTAAAAGTACACAGATACATTGCCAATCCGTTTTGACATAGTAATACATGTATTAGAGCATGAGATTACAAGGCACTTTTACATGTTGTCTCTACGGACTAGGTGATGTCAATTTTTGTAACTCTACACGTTTTGTGAGCCACAAGCTAACATTTTATTCAAAACTCCATATTCTTAAAACCAATGACATTAAAAATGCATGTTTTTGTACAGGTCCTCAAATAATTTATTGCCAAATATTTTTTTACCATGTTTTAATTGTAGCAAAGTCATTCATAAGTATAAATTAGGCAGACAAATGATCGATTGCCTTGTTGCTAATTGGAAAACTAATATAATGAACATTGTAGTGACATATAATGGTGCCATCAAATGAAATTTAATAGTCGATTAAATAATAAACAACATTAAATGTAATAAATAATAAAATAATAATTTTGTTAAAAATTTCCAACGTTTTAAAGGTAGCAGAAACAACATTACTTAGTAGCCATTAAACGTGATTTTATTTTGGTGTATAAATAAATATTTGTATATGATATGTATTTTGTTACTAATTAAGTCACTCAAAATTTCTTTGTCTGCTCGCACGAACGTCAGAAGTTAAACTCTGTGTTGAACAAAGGTGTGACAAAAACTACGTTCAGTAAACTATTACTATTTAGAATAATAAATAAAAATAATAAAAGTTTTACTTACTTGCTTGCTTGCTTACTTACTTACTTACTTACTTACTTACTTACTTACTTACTTACTTACTTACTTACTTACTTACTTACTTACTTACTTGCTTACTTACTACTTACCTACTTACTTACTTACTTACTTACTTGCTTACTTACTACTTACCTACTTACTAGCTTACTTACTTACCTACTTACTTACTTACTTACTGACTGACTGACTGACTGACTGACTGACTGACTGACTGACTGACTGACTGACTGACTGACTGACTGACTGACTGACTGACTTACTTACTTACTTACTTACTTACTTACTTACTTACTTTACTACCTACCTACCTACCTACCTACCTACCTACCTACCTACCTAACTACCTACCTACCTACTTACTTACTTACTTATTTACTTACTTACTCACTCACTCACTCACTCACTCACTCACTCACTCACTCACTCACTCACTCACTCACTCACTCACTCACTCACTCACTCACTCACTTATTTCGGCTTTGTTTTTGGAGAGGGGTAATTTGAAATTAGTGAAGGTATTTCTAATCTAATTTTAAGATACCACCGGAGACACTATAAACCTAGTTTACATGTACACCCGGTAACTTAATACTGAGTTTGAATTACTGGAGGGTATAAAGAATAAGGGGTGAATTTAAACTGGTACGTCTGTGACTAAGGCAAGATCCGGAGCACGTATTTGCTGAGGAGGCCATTTTAATGCAGTTACGCCACTGGGTGTTTATGTAGCATAAATGTTGAAATGAAAAGCAGTGAAAAGAAACAGTCCCTTAAAAGCACGAAAATTATTACAGGGTATTTTTACTAGAAATG
The DNA here is from genome assembly GCA_030141605.1 of Tubiluchus corallicola. Taxonomy (NCBI): domain Eukaryota; kingdom Metazoa; phylum Priapulida; class Priapulimorpha; order Priapulimorphida; family Tubiluchidae; genus Tubiluchus; species Tubiluchus corallicola. The sequence continues at coordinate 124,779 of JAQGDQ010000506.1, forward strand.
AGAAGGTGTTTAGCACAATATGCTAAATGAATAAATTGATATCAGAATGCGAGGTGAGTACAGTTACGGAATGGTTACGGAATGCGTGTCTAACGAGCAAAGTTAAGCAACGCCGCTAGTGGTCAGTATACAGACAGCGTGAAATGGGCTAACGTCGGACAATGAGCTTGGACTTTTTGTTAAAAATATCAAAGTCGTATATAAACTATTGCTTTCTCTGTTTTCTTAATAAAGGAGGGGTAAGGTAGAGTCCACATTACTTTGATATTGCTAGTAAAAATCTCGCTTGTGCATGACATTTTACTGGTGGTCACCAAGACTATTTTGGGGCAGTTATATCAACTATGTCGCCGAGCGTTTCAAATTCAATATTTCAAATTCTACGTTTTTGTTGGTTAGAGAGATGAGAGCACGAGGTAAAGGTAGTGGAAGTGGTGCTGACGAGCCACTGGCGTAGCAGTGTCTAGTTTCTTGCTGGATTACTGCTGTGTTTACCTGTCTAAAGGCGGATTTCTTTTATTTTAGAATTCTGCCTGCCCACTGTCTACAATAGACGTGACGGGCGTATGATGATGATGATGATGATGATGGACGAGGTAAAAGTGCGCAATGTTTTGATCATCTTTTTTAAAATACCAAAATTTGCGAAATTAAAAGCCGAAAGATTAATCGGACAATAAAAGATGAACTAGAATATTCAGTCTGAAATAGTTTAATTTATGTCCGCTACAAACTATTCTGTCTCCGGACCAAAATAGATTCCGGTCCAACCACAATCATCTGCTGTGCTTGCAGAGCGCCGAAATGTACAGAAATGAATCTCATACACAATCTCTGTGGCTCGAAGCGGGACAACATGGTTTTACGATTAAAATTTACGAAGCATTTTTTAATTTAAAAATTTGCAAGGTCACTCTTCAAAGCCTGACAAGCTTTACTTGCTGGCTGACACATGAACCAGAATCTATACTTGCGGGCAAACACCCTGGTTGGCATCCTTCTGTCTCTGAAGACAATGGAGTGTGCGCCAAGAGAGTCAGTTATTGATCACATTGATGGAGCTGCAGCGTCGACTGTGGCTGAGCAGTCCGATCCTTGAACCACTGGACTGGCCTGTCCAGGGCGCACGCCTGGGCAAGCTGTACGGAGATCCTGGGTTGCCCATACCGCAGGAACCCCCTCTCTTCCTCCCTGGTGTAGTCCAAAGGAAAGCGATACGTTTGGCACCAGGTTGGCTGCAGGAGCTGCCGGAGTCAGTGAGCATGCTGCACTGGTCCGCCTTCGGGGCTCCACTCCTGATTTGGAAGGTTTACTCCTCTACACATGGCCGTCATCCATCCAAGTACTAACCAGGCTCTACGTTGCTTAACTTCGGTGATCAGACGAGAACCGGTGTTTTCAACGTGATTTGGCCGTAGTGTAGGGAAACACCCAAACAATCGAATAAACTACGAAAAAAAATATCAAATTCCAGCAACTAACAGTGCGTAACAAACCGTAACGTTTCTCGTGGCATTTTCACCTGATGAGGTGACAAACCTCACAGAGAACGTTTCAATCAAGATTGTGTCTTGTGATCAGCTACGCGTTATGTACAATCATGACCGTGAAAGCACTACCTTAGAATTTGCTAAGAAATTAGTTATATAACCAACATAATATCTCTAACAACAATATTATTTCCAGGATTTTGCTGACTTACTTCTCATCATCATCATACGCCCGTCACGTCTATTGTAGACATTGGGCAGGCAGAATTCTAAAATAAAAGAAATCTGCCTTCAGACAGGTAAAAGCAGCGCTGGACCTGGGTAGCAAATCGGTATACCACCGAGAAAATTCTCTCAGGCCGGATTTCATCTGTCAGACTGCTTCGAGGAAGGATGTATGTGCCTTCGAACTTTCTACGTTTTGAAAAAACAAAGTAATACAGGTCGCGACTGTTTGTGCATTTCCTAAATAATATGTGTAACATCATCATCATACGCCCGTCACGTCTATTGTAGATATTGGCAGGCAGAATTCTAAAATAAAAGAAATCTGCCTTCAGACAGGTAAACGCAGCAGTAATCCAGCAAAAAAACTAGACACTGCTACGCCACTGGTTTGTCAACACCACTTCCGTTAATGACTTACTTCTAAACAACTTAAAATAATCAGCAAGACAAGTTTCCTCGCCCTTTTAATAATCGTATGGGTACCTTCGGTACTTTGTTTTTCGAAACTTGCTCGTCCATTTACCGTTTCTTCAAAATTCTTGCGTTGCGTCCGAACTGCATAATAAAAGTTCTCATGATGGCTAAACAAAATTGGACGACCGGCTTATTATTTTAATTTTGTAAACTTCAGAATAAGGACTTTCCTGGACAGACTTCATGACCTTACTGAATGGTAACCAAGAAACCGTTGCTACCAACACATCGAGGACGTCATTAAAAACGTCACGCAATTTAATACCAGCTTTGCCGTACTGGATATTTTAAAAGTAGTTTTATACCAAATGCACTTTTTAATTATCAGTAAGTCCATTACTATTGCATACAGTATACATATTAAGCGGAAGTGGTGCTGACAAGCCACTGGCGTAGCAGTGTCTAGTTTTTTTTGCTGGATTACTGCTGCGTTTACCTGTCTGAAGGCAGATTTCTTTTATTTTAGAATTCTGCCTGCCCAATGTCTACAATAGACGTGACGGGCGTATGATGATGATGATACTAGCCTAAAAACGTTTGAGACGAAGTCCCTCCATAGTTGACATTTAGGCTGCTGTTGTTGTTGTTATCATCGTCGTCGTCGTTGTCGTCGTCGTCGTCATCGTCATCGTCGTCGCTGTCGCTGCTCTTATTGTTGCTGATGTTTCTGCCGTTACTGCTGCTGCTTTGCGAGTGCTGCTACTCTTGCTAGCGCTAATATTATTATTTTGATAGGTGGCTAAATACAAGAATAATAGTTAAGACATTAAGTAAATTTTCAAAATTACGATATAGTTAACACTGTTTAATGACAAAATATTGCAACTCATAAAGTACGGATTAATTTCACAGACTAGAATCACTAGATCAACTGTAAATTTTTGCTTTATGGCAATAGTAGCAACAACCCTACATGCAAACGAGCAATGAGCACTGGAAACAAAACTGTTAACTTTTTGCTTATGTAAAGAAACCTCTAACACGACTATTCATTTTATTAAGCAATCATTAAACATGCAGTTGTTGGGCTATGCATCCAAAATATAGGCCTGTACACAAATATTGTTTCCTGGCAAGCCTATGTTAAACCTCTACCGGTCCTGTTCTGCATCACCACTGAGAAATTAGTTAGTCTTGGAAAAGGAAAAGGAAAACCTAGTGACGTAACAACTTATCTGGGTTGATACCTCAAACAGCAACAGCATTTGACCTGACATCACTTTATTTTGGATTCGAATCCAAATTGACATACTGTTTTCCAGCACCTTACTTTTTCATTTAATCAGCCATGTTTTAATTGTTTTAACATGTTATTAAAATAACACATAAACCGATGCGTTTACTAATTTTGGCTACTCGCAGTCAAAAATACTCAAGAGAAATAAATGTGATTACGGTTAACAATGCAAACGATAAAAATAAAAATTAATTATAGAAAAATAATCCACACTATTCAGTTCAATGTTTACTCAAAACTTTATCACAAGACTAATGCAGTTTGTAAAACAATCCCTCATGTCAGTGAGAAAAAGGTGTTGTTTTTTAATGCTAAAAAAATTATTAAATACATGAAAGAGCCACCCTCTAAAATTTTGCTCAACAAACTTGCTAAAGCAAAGGAACTTCGGAAAGGCTCGATGATCTATATATACTTAAAAACATCTGGTTTTGGGTATGCAAAATGTTTATGACCGAATCTTGAACGATCCTTGAATTATGGTAAGCCATGCTGGAGGTGCAAATGTTTTAGTCCATTACCCCTTCCCAAGGTAGTATATGCATTAGATGTCACAATATATTAGACTGTAGCTCAACAAGCTAGACTACTTTTTCTACTCTGACATTGTATAGGTGGAACTTGTTATGTACACACGTCTCTGTTACATTTAAAATTTGACTTATATTATACTGCTACCTTTTACTGACATTCCGGCTTCTTCTCGACTCAATATTGGACCAACAATGTATGTATGCATTTTAGCTTTTTAGTGTAACGTAGTGATCTGTAGCCCTTATTTTTCTAGCACTTATTTCAGTAGTTTTGTAGAGGTAGTAATTGTAGACTACAGAAAATTTGTACTTTTTGCAGAATAAACTAACATAGATATGGGAACGCCAGAACTAATAACTAAAATCTGTCGTTGAGTTAAGGCCAGCTAATATGATTAACTCATTTGTACCAATGTGTCCCATGTACCCATAACTACGGCCAAATCACGTTGAAAACACCGGTTCTCGTCTGATCACCGAAGTTAAGCAACGTAGAGCCTGGTTAGTACTTGGATGGGTGACCGCCGAATACCAGGTGCTGTAGGCTTGCGGGGCGCTGTATCTCGACACTAGGCGGAGGAGCTGCACAAGCAGCCAATGGCTAGAGGGCGGAGGAGGTCTAGTGACCCAATGGCCATGTGTAGAGGAGTAAACCTTCTAAATCAGGAGTGGAGCTCCGAAGGCGGACCGGTGCAGCATGCTCACTGACTCCGGCAGCTCCTGCAGTCAACCTGGTGCCAAACGTATCGTCCCGCTTTCCTTTTTACTACACCAGCGAGGAAGAGAGGGGGTTCCTGTTGTCTGGGCAACTCAGGGTCTCCATACACCTTGCCCACCAGGCGTGCGCCCTGGAGACGTTCAAGGATCGGACTCTCTTGGCGCACATTCCATTGTCTTCCGAAACAGAAGGATGCCAACAACAAGTAGGTTTGGGTTTAACATTATGAAAAACTATCGCAAGCAAGCTGTGGTCGGTCTTTTAGAACCTGCATGCACAAAAGCTAATACGGCCGTAACGTGAGGTAGTAACATTGATATATTACATGTGCGCAATAAATTAATGAATGAGATTAGTTTGGCCATATTGTATAACACCAACTTTTAGGATATTTTGTCTTACAAGACTATTTTCAAAGACGTATGTGACAATATTAGCCTTATTGCAGCTGTACTTGTAGTAGCAGTAAGTTGAAAGTGTTGCAGTAATTAATTCAGTTTCATATCATTTGGGTGTAAACGTCCTTATGTATATACGCGAGTTGCAAAACTTTTCATAATTTACCATTTAGATGCTTCTTAGGCAACCAGATTAATTGAAACAATGTTGTAAATAGTACAATTTTATGTAAGCGGGACATTGCTAACAGCATACACCAGCTCAGAAAACATACAAGGTTTCATTAATTCGGATACGTAGAAAACCTAATTAAGTAACGGTTAAACTTTAGTGATTTTCTAAACTTAAATCAATTAGCGGTGGGTTAAACGTTTAAACTGTTAACCATCTCAGCCTTACTTATTGCTAATTACTCTTAACAAACAATCAGCTGGGATCATATCATCATTGCAGGGTGTAAACACGTGAGTTTTCTTTTGTTTGTTTTTGTCTAACAAAGTTATTTTCAAAGTTGTTAGCTCTAATACAGCCATACCTTTTGTAGTACAAACCGTTCTAATGCAAATCAAGAAGATTCTCGTATTTTCTCCTCGAAAGCCATTATGAATTAATGAAGCCCCATTACGGAACGCATCAGTGTCATTCCTTTAGCATCAGATTTTATTGCTCAAGTTAATCTGAAATGCTAATGAGATTTAAGTCCCCAAAATGTTGCACGGAAATCAAGTAAATCACCTGTTTTTCTCCCAAAGCCATTATGCATAATTGCGCCCATTACGAAACGCAGTGTGCTCAGCTTCTTCATCGCCAGATTTTACCAGTAAATCAAAAGTATGAAGAAATCAAGTCCCCAAAAAGATAACTTACATAAAAAATCAGAACATTTTATCGAGCCAGTGAAAATACTCAAGGGTTAAAATCCACTTTTTGGGGTTCGTAAGGGCATTTAGAAGTAAACATCACTTTGGTCCGTAAATCTAGAATTTAGCAGCACCATGTCCAAAAGAAATACGAATGTGTCAAAAAGAAATACGAATGACCAAGTTGCCATTTTAACCCTCGATTAAAATATAATTTGAATTTGGTGTTATCTATTATTACTGTTATTGTTGTTGTTATTGCTGTTGCTGTTGCTATTGCTGTTGTTATTGCTGTTGCTATTGCTGTTGCTATTGCTGCTGCTGTTGTTGTTTTTATTTTTGTTGTCGTCGTCGTCGTCGTCGTCGTCGTCGTTGTTGTTGTTATTGCTGCTGCTGTTGCTGTTGTTTTTATTTTTGTTGTCGTTGTCGTTGTCGTCGTCGTCATTGTTGTTGTTGTTGCTGTTGTTGTTGTTGTTGTTTTTGTTGTTTTTATTTTTGATGTTGTAGTCGTTGTCGTCGTCGTCGTCCTCGTCGCTGTTGTTGTTGTTGCTGTTGCTGTTACTATTGCTGTTGCTATTGCTGCTGTTGTTGTTGCTGTTGCTATTGCTGCTGTTGTTGTTGCTGTTGCTATTGCTATTACTATTGCTGCTGCTATCGCAGTTGCTGTTGTTGTTTTTGTTGTTTTTATTTTTGTTGTTATTGTCGTTGTCGTTGTCGTCGTCGTCGTCGTTGATGTTGTTGTTGCTGCTGTTGCTGTTGCTGTTGTTGTTGTTGTTGTTGTTGTTGTTGTTGTTGTTGTTGTTGTTGTTATTGTTGTTGTTGTTGTCATCTGTTGTTGTAGACAAATAGCTAAGTCTATTTTAGACGTGCGTAGGCACAAAGCTGTTCTGTCTGTTATCAAGATGTCGGGAACGCCTTTAGTAGTTTACGTATATCCCAGTGAAAATAAATATTTACTTAAATCTGATTGCTCCTGTTTCTGCGATACCAAGAGGCTTGTTGGTAATGCTTGTTGATGGTCTTTGAAGAAATAGGGTTTCTTATTCCAAAAAAGACAGGCAAATCAAGCAGATTTTCTTGTTTTCTCCTCCTCGTTATGTATAACAGAGATAATATATGGAAAAGTATTCAAAAAAAGAGTCAGCCTCCTTTGTTGCTGGTAAACTGGTAAATCCTGAGATTTAAATTGCCCTTGATAATTCATTGGTAAATCGGAAATACCAATAAGACTCAAACTCAGAAACGATTAGCATCATAAACCCTATTTAAATAAATAAAATTTAACCAAAGTACGAGAATTGTAACATACGTATTTGTGGGCCAAGCTGAGCAAGCACTTCAGGTGCGTCTATGAACTATGAACTATGAATTTATTTTCACACATCAAAAAATACAATATCAAACACATTAATAAACTTTAAATAAAATGATTTGAGTAGTGCGAGGTGAGTGTACGACCATACGGTCATTAACACACCCACCTTACTTAAATGAAAAAATGATTATAGTTATGCATGCTTCTGTAGATAACTCAATTTAATTAAGGATGAAGTAAATGATGTAACAAATGGGCTATGGTGAGGGGGGGGGGCAAATTATAAGAATATTAGTGATTGTTTCGCAAAATTAATGTTACAATAATATATTAAAAAATTTTTGTATCACTGGTATTTGGTGGTTATAAACTAAGAGCATTTTCCAAGTGGAAACAGCTATAGATATTGGCTGCGATGAATGAGTAATTTCATTTTAATTGATTTATACCTTTTATTAATAAAGTAACAAAGGTCGTAAAGATACCTATTTGTAAAAGAAAAACATTAGTGCAAAAAGACACACGTGCACAAAAAAGAGAAAAAAACTCTGGTTTTCTACGCCATTGAATATTTAGTAAGTAAAAATATCTTATATTGTTTGGTAGCTATTTTTAAAGAAGGAGAGGAAATGATTGTATTGGGTACACTATTCCACAAAATAACTCCGTTGTTCATCATTCCGCATTATTATAGACTAAAACTATCGGACGAGAAATCTAACTTGATTCGATGCATAACAACTTAATCTTATAAAGCTGATAGTAGTAGCAGCTTCGATAACATTTTTGCAATGAATGTAGCCAAAGCATCAGAATAAGAACACACCGCATCCACTGCGTTCCCTCAAAATAAGAACACACCGCATCCACTGCGTTCTCTCAAAATAAGAACACACCGCATCCACTGCGTTCTCTCAAAATAAGAACACACAGCATCCACTGCGTTCTCTCAAAATAAGAACACACCGCATCCACTGCGTTCCCTCAAAATAAGAACACACCGCATCCACTGCATTCTCTCAAAATAAGAACACACCGCATCCACTGCATTCTCTCCTAAAATAAGAACACACCGCATCCACTGCATTCTCTCAAAATAAGAACACACCGCATCCACTGCGTTCTCTCAAAATAAGAACACACCGCATCCACTGCGTTCTCTCAAAATAAGAACACACCACATCCACTGCATTCTCTCAAAATAAGAACACACCGCATCCACTGCGTTCTCTCAAAATAAGAACACACCGCATCCACTGTATTCTCTCAAAATAAGAACACACCGCATCCACTGCGTTCTCTCAAAATAAGAACACACCGCATCCACTGCATTCTCTCAAAATAAGAACACACCGCATCCACTGCGTTCTCTCAAAATAAGAACACACCGCATCCACTGCATTCTCTCAAAATAAGAACACACCGCATCCACTGCGTTCTCTCAAAATAAGAACACACCGCATCCACTGCATTCTCTCAAAATAAGAACACACCGCATCCACTGCGTTCTCTAGTCACTCCTGAATAATCATTTTTGCGGCTGCTTAAAGAGGAATTTTAAAATATATTCTAAAGAACTTTCCATACAAAGTTATAATTTATACATTATAATATATACATTACTTAACATTACGCTTGCCAGTTTGAGAGATTCGTGCAAATGAAAAAGAAAATTCTTGATGCCTAAAGTACTCGCGCCACTTTGTAAAACCCACTGAATCCCTATCCCAGTGTGCACCAGTGATTCACCAAAAACATGTTACTGATTTCATTTGACAATACAAAGTGATTTGAACTTTTCCTTAGTTGACGAAGACGAGCTACGCCCATGTTCTGAATATTTTTTCAAACTTTGGGAAATGTTATTTAACTTATTTCAAAAAACTTCTCGTTAAAATGGCTGCACCTTACGGACATCACAGGAGTTTAAGTTTTCAGCGTTACACTGCTAACGCAGTCCTGTGTGCAATAAGACAGCATGTAATGGATATGAATTCCAATAAAAAAATTTCAAGCTTTTTTTTTCTAAAAAGTGTTTTCTGGTGCCTGAAAACAAACTTCGTATTACTAGGAAAAGACGTGTTACCACGACAATAGTTTTTTATGTGTAGCTCGGTACACTACAGGGCGATATCTAGTAATGCCAGGACTTATTTATTATTCCATATCACGTTGAAAACACCGGTTCTCGCCTGATCACCGAAGTTAAGCAACGTAGAGCCTGGTTAGTACTTGGATGAGTGACCGCCTAGGAATACCAGGAGTTGTAGGTTTGTGGGATGCCACACTGTATCTCGACACTAGGCGGAGGAGATGCACAAGCAGCCAACGGCTAGAGGGCGGAGGAGGTCAAGTGACCCAACGGCCATGTGTAGAGGAGTAAACCTTCCAAATCAGGAGTGGAGCCCTGAAGGTGGACCAGTGCAGCATGCTCACTGACTCCGACAGTTCCTGCAGCCAACCTGGTGCCAAACGTATCACTCCGCTTTCTTTTGGACTACACCAGGAAGAAAGAGAGGGGGTTCCTGTTGTCTGAGCAACTCAGGATCTCCATACACCTTGCCCAGGCGTGCGCCCTGGAGAGGCCATTCCAGTGGTTCAAGGATCGCACTGCTAAGTCACAGTCGACGCTGCAGCTCCATCAATGTGATCAATAACTGATTCTCTTGGCGCACACTCCATTGTCTTCCGAGGCAGAAGGATGCCAACCACAAATTTATTATTCTAATAGTAGCTCCACCGAAGCCTAAATTATTGTCAAGATGAAACCACTCAGGTGAGAAGGCTGCAGTTCACCTGCAATTCACATGCGAAGTGTTTGTTCTTTACTACAGTTCAGGTGTCTAGAGGATGGAATATGTTAAGCGACACCACGACGCAAGCACAGCTTCTTCCTGTTGAAATTTAGCTTTCTCAAGCATGCGAAAAAGACATTGTTAATGAAATTGTGAATAATTGTTAATGAAAAAATCATGTTAATGGTTGAGAAAGATGAGTTAATATGACCGTAACGAATCTGTAGTGAGAAAAGAAATATTGTAATATAACACTGTAACTATCTCACAGTATTCACCTCGTGGGGATACTATAAAAAGTGCAATATCAGTAAATCAAGACATAACTAATTCATTGACAAGTAGAATTTAACGACACAATTTAGCGAAGCGATTACTGACTAGATGTCACAATTAATAAAATATTCATGACTGATAAGGTAATTAAATGGTCATAAAACATTTAGTTATCAAAGCGACAAAACGAATTGATAACCATGTGTATCGTAGATTTGTGACTAGCTCCATTATATAGAAAAAGAGCTAAATTACAATATAAATTACAAAGAAAATCAATTTTGCTGAAGTTATTACATGTATATAATAACTTCAGCTCCAGAATACGGTAAATTTTCTTTTATATAAAACAAACAAGCAGTTCGTTAATTGATTAGTTCAGCAGTTATCAGGAATTTTTCCAAATTGTTAGCTAAAATAAAATGAGAATTACCATGTTGTTCATATTTGATGCAAAACGTGCAAAAAATTTTCTCCACCGATGACTTCTGGCTTCCTTCGGGCTACTTCTTGCTGCGTCGTCTCAAGCAAATTCCACGCATTAATTCTCAAGCAAATGACACTTTAATTAACACATTTTATGGCAAAATGTAGATGTACTTTAGAAAAAAATGACGATGATGATGGTGGTGGTGGCGGTGGTGGTGGTGGTGATGATGGTGGTGGTGGTGGTGGTGGTGGTGGTGGTGGTGATGGTGATGGTGATGGTGGTGGTGGTGTTGGTGTTGGTGGTGGTGGTGGTAGTGGTGGTGGCGCTGGTGGTGGTGGTGGTGGTGGTGATGGTGGTGGTGGTGGTGGTGTTGATGGTGATGGTGATGGTAATAATCGTAGCGGTGGCGTCGGTGGTCATCGTGATGATGATGATGGTGGTGGTGATGATGATGATGATGATGACGGTGATGAATGAAGAGCATGCCGGTGCTGGAAGTGATGGTGAAGATCATACCAAAAAGGCTAAAGTTTACAATACCCAAACACACAAGAAATTACTTCGTGAAGCTGATTAGGATTAGGGTTGGGGTTAGGGTCAGAAATAAGGTTGGGTTAGCGTTAGAGTTAGTGCTAGGGTTAGGGTCGGGGAGTTGTAAGCTCCCTCCCAAAAAAAAATAATACCTGGTTCAGATGATCTTTGATATTCTAGTTAAGAATCGAAGTCAGTCAAGCTCCACGCTTTGAGAGTTACGCAGCAATTACAGAATTCCTGATTCCTCATTCCATTATTCATTCCACGCTGTAAAATAATTCAAATGTTTACATTAAAGCAAAAATTTACATTTTAGTGTTTTTATATTCTACAGTTCATTGGCTAACAGCTAAATCAATGTTACTTTTGCATAAGTTTTGCCAAAGCACCAAAAAATTACAGTTCACCGCAATCTGGCGCCTGCAAATCAAAATGTTGGATCACGTCACTGTTGCTGTCTTAGTACGTAATTAGTTATGACGTCACTTCAGCATAAATCTTATAAAAAGAAGCATGCGATGCATTTTAACTATAGGTTTTACACGTCAAATGTAGACCTGCGTTAACTCAAATGTAGATTTAGGTAAATCAAAAGTGTCTTGGCAACTCAAATGTAGGCTTTGGTAGTTCAAATATGTTAACAATGGTTTTCAAGAAATCTTAAGCGTTTTTGGTAAGTCAACTGTAGACACATGTCAAGTCAAATGTGACATTGGTATCTCAAATGTGGATAAGTGTTAAAGTTTAAGGATGTTAAATTTAATCTTCTTTAATTTCAATGTAATAGTTGCTCCTAAGTTAAAATAACAACGTTATAGGCCTACTTATAGATGCACTATCTTTGGTTTATCTTTTTTCTAATTTGCACTTAAATAACTTAATTACCGATTTATTCAAAGTATCGCATCTACATTTGACTTACCTAAGTCACATTTGAACTTTCCCGTGCCTACATTTGTCGTGTAAAACCTATATAATATGGAACTGTATTATTATGCATGAATATATTGGGGTCGAATATACATAGAACGTTGATTTTAAGTAGTTCGGCATAGAATATTAAAGATTTGCTAAATTTATAAAATTAAAACAGATTTTATTTTAATTGTACCACCCGTTGCAAGTTTTATTTCTGAATTTAGATGTTGAACATTGATAGACCAGAATTAATAATCAGTTTATATCAGTTTAATTAATTAATGACTGACCCTAACGGTTAATTAGTTGAAGGAGAAAGGCCCCGAAAAACTATGAATCAGCCATGATTCCTACCCAGAACCTTCAGGTTGCAGGGCGGATCATCTCCTTGTTAATAAACCTAGCGGCTTATATCAGTCATAGTCAACTATAGTCAAATAGACTATTATTCTCTAAAAATAGGGTACTTGCTAACCTTTGGCTTTGGTGAAACGTAAACGCCCCATTCTATTCAAGGTTCATTCAGAGTTTTCAGTTTATTGTAGTGTCTTTACGTTCTTGCGTCTCTTCTGGTGCTTGCGTCAGTTAGAAACGGCGAGAAAGGCTACTGTTTAGTAAAATTTGGTTGCTTCTGTCTGTTGCTTTGACTTTCTTAATTACGTTTATGAGCAGCATCTTCTAAAGCATCTTCTAAAGCAGGGGTGTGCAAATTATCTGACTAGCCGGGCCACATTAAACTTTCCCGCAATTCCTGCGAGCCACAGGCAGCTTGATCAAGTACAGAAAGGCCTAATAATGATTTTTTTTTGCATCCGACCTGCGTATATCATTACTACTACACTCAAGAAACTATTTTAGAAGTTATTAAAATTTATATTACAAACCATATATTTCTACTTTCAGGACAGATAGTGGTAATTTCATTACAATGCATATTAGTAATCTGTATCACACAGTCTGTGTAGTACAGTGACATTAAGCTACAACCGCCTTGTAATGGTTAATGGCATCCATTCTTGTAGAAAAAACTACCCGCACTATCTTTGGGATCGTGGCACGGACTTCAGCTGGATACACTCAATTAATCGCCCGGGCCGCACTTTCATTAGGTTGACAAATCTCTTTGCGGGCCGCACAAATTCTGGTGTTCAGTTTTGTCTGAACCTCTTGCGACACATACTATAGAAATGATCCTTAAAAGTATGAACCATTTCCTCCTTTATGAGCAACTTTTGTCAACGAATCGACAGACTAACGAATTAAAATGCTAAGAGGCCGTTGCTACCAACATGCGTGAGAAAACCAATACTTATGATGTCATTTAAGACGTCATACTTTACATTAGCGTATGGAAGAAAGATCACTGGATATCGTTGGCATCTTTCTGTCTCGGAAGACAATGGAGTGTGCGCCAAGAGAGTCAGTCATTGATCACATTGATGGAGCTGCAGCGTCGACTGTGGCTGAGCAGTCCGATCCTTGAACCACTGGAGTGGCCTCTCCAGGGCGCACGCATGGGCAAGGTGTATGGAGATCCTGAGTTACCCAGACAACAGGAACCCCCTGTCTTCCTCCCTGGTGTAGTCCAAAGGAAAGCGGAGCGATACATTTGGCACCAGGTTGGCTGCAGGGGCTGCTGGAGTCAGTGAGCATGCTGCACTGGTCCGCCTTCGGAGCTCCACTCCTGATTTGGAAGGTTTACTCCTCTACACATGGCCGTTGGGTCACTTGACCTCCTCCGCCCTCTAACCGTTGGTTGCTTGTGCAGCTCCTCCGCCTAGTGTCGAGATACAGTGTGGACATCCCGCAAGCCTACACCACCTGGTATTCCTAGGCGGTCACCCATCCAAGTACTAACCAGGCTCTCCGTATCTTAACTCCGGTGTTTTCAACGTGACTACTGGATATCAACGCGTGATTTTAACGAACAGCAAAATGAACGCTCTCTTAATCTTGATATTGATAATCATACAAACATTGCGCAGTAATTTGGCTAATTAATTGATTTTGTTGTTTTCAAATTGACAGCTAGTGTGTAAGCTACTAAACAACGCCCGACTTCTAAAGCATATCAGCCGTTCAGTGAATGTAATATTATAGTACAATACTAGCTGAATTGCTGCTCTAGTTGTACTGACGCTAATGTTTGGTGTGAGTAGATTTTTTGTGGCTCACATTTCTATTATTAACCATTTTTGTGATGCTCTAGATATTTTTGAAATAAATGCTGCCATATTTGAAAAATGTTAATCAAAACTTGTGTGGGTGTTGTGGAGATCGCTGGCATCTGTTAGAATTAAATAGAACATTGTAGAATGTTCCGTTAGAATAATCGTCTGACCGTGTGGAATGTTCTGGAAAGAAACTTCTAGAAGCTTCTCGGGCACGCTATATAAGGCGAAGCAGGCCGCTGAGAGAGACACACAGATTCACACGGATGCCACTTACACATTCTCTTGTATACTTGTATTTTCAGATACACGCAAACGTTTTCCAGATTTTCACGTTTAGTGTAAACATTTCGTGTTCGTCCATACTTTTGTGTTGTAGAATTCTCGCTTAATAAACTAGTTTAATTTGATGAAGTGTTTTCTGGTTTTCTCTGCGAGCCTTCCGAGAGAAACAAAACACAACAGTGGGCTTCTTCAACTTCGTTCATTTTAAAAACTACACGCATAGTAAAAGTAGAAAATAAGAAACTGCAAAGACATTTGACTGGTATGTCCCCAAGGGTAAAAAATGACCATGCCCAAACGTCACCTCCTTGATATTAACTAAATGCCATTTAGAGTCTTTGGAAGGGATTTTGTAAAGTCGCGCAAACACACGTGTATGAGATGTGTATATGTTTATGCCTATCCTATATGTAGCTGTCCTTCCTGATACTGACCTTCCTAATGGTCCTGATAGGCAGATTATAAAATCGGGAACCTTTAAGCGGAACAGGAAGAAGATGTCAGAAAACATTGTGAACTCATCCATCACCGTCCCGGAAACGGATACATCTTGATGGTTCGAAGGAAAAATGACGCATTGATTTTTTGGCGTATCAAAGTCTGTTTGGATATCTCTAGAGGTATCAAAGTTATTTGATAACCCTGCACCAGGAGCAAAAAGCTGGCATTCTCTTCGGAAATTATAATAACAATCAATTACTAATCAACAAACGATTGGTTTTGTATGTCCGAAAACTAGGACCCCGCACCAGGAGCAAAAAGCTGGCATTTTCTTCGGAAATTATAATAACAATCAATTACTAATCAACAAACGATTGGTTTTGTATGTCCGAAAACTAGGACCCCGCACCAGGAGCAAAAAGCTGGCATTTTCTTCGGAAATTATAATAACAATCAATTACTAATCAACAAATGACTGTTTTTTATGTCCGAAAACTGAGGTTGTATGTGGAGCGAGACTATTTAATACTGGAAGAAAATTAAACTGAGCAAGTATAAAAAAACAGATTTACCTCTGATCAGCAAATGACTGTTTTGTGCAAAAAATTTTTGGCAAAAAATTTGCGTATCAAGAAGTCATAATAAAGAAGCTATCTTCAGAGAGTGATATTCCACATTTATGATCATAAATTTAAACTGTAAATTTTGCTTAGGGCTTGACGGGTTTACAAAATGTAATTAAATCCTCTTTGTGGAAAGAAAGACATACATGCACCTGAAATTGCCTAAGCCACATCTGTTAGTTCAGTGTCCCACCTTAAACGCCTGATCTTGATTTTGGACTAGGATTACATTTCACCATAAACATTAATAATTAATATATAGACCAAGCTAAATGTTAGATTCGTGCTTGGATGAAAAGACATAATTTTAACGAATTTGCAAACAATTATGAACTAAATTTCATTATCTGTGTTCTACCTATCTGTGTATCCGAAACGAAGTTAAATTCTTCTAAACCCATAGTTGTTGATACACTTTTGATCTCGTTGGTACCGTTGTCATTACCGCCGTCGGTAAATCGCATATATCTTTCCCGAAGACAACTTTCATTTTGTCTAAGTATTGTCGAAAATAACATATTTTTAAGTAAAATATGGTTTCATGATTTTATTCCATGTGTCTGTTGAATTAATCTAAATTTGAGTTAAAGGCCAGGCGGTACGACTGACTTGGTTTAACTGCACTGGCATTTGAAGACAAAGCTAAGTGTTGGCTATATTGTAATTTAGTAAGGATAGCTAACTGCCTTAATGTAAGTTTATTTACACGAAGAACTTATGGCAAAAATTTTAAATTAGTGATGTCAACGACATTGTCTTCATTGAGCAGAAAGAGTTTTTATATGTGTGAGCAGAAAGACAAGAACATTTATAGAATTTGCTATGAAATAGTAATTGGAAAATTTACAGAATTATTTGTATTATAGTCAGCACAATTGAGGAAAAGATACCTAGCTAGTTCACGTAGTTGCTGTTTTGCGACCTGTAAGGAGACTTCACTTCATTATGTTGTTTATCGTTTGGAACTGTCTCGTAATGTCGATAGCAAATGGAAAATACTATAATCTGCTATTTTAATTTCAGTTGTGGTTAATGTTAAAGCACAGGTTTTGTCCAAATTCTGTCCATATCGTTACAGTCTATTAATGGTCAGCCCCTGGTGTACGAAAATTCACTCTATGCGTAACAAATCGCAATCATATAGCATAAAAAGAAAATGATTCACTTATGTAATTGTCTATTTATCAGTTGATGTTCCATGAACTAAAATAATTGTTTGGTTAAAAATGCAATTGATCAAAAGCAAAGGAACTAGATAATTCTTGAATGTGATACCTAAAGATACCTATACATAACTATGTATATGTATAGTAGTCATTTCAAGTTATTTCCAAACTTTTTCAATAATCCAACACTAACACTAGGTATAACGAATACACTATTAAATTTTCAAGAACTAATGTTGTTAAACGCTTTATTTCCACTAATCGCCCTATAACTTGGAATAAATTACCTGAATATATCGAAACTTCTGTGTCAATTCATAAACTAAAAAAAATCTTAAATCACACATATTTGCCACATATTCCGAATGATCACTTTGAATGTGTGGATGTATAATGTATATACCAACATTACTTCAGAGCATGTACATGCAAACATTCACTACTGTCAATTCACCTTATAAAACTATATAATATAATTGGCAATCAATTATGCCTCTTTTTATTTTATTCTTATTTTGGTTGTATTTATGCTTCGGAAATATTATCATGACTTAATCACCATCATAACATCATCGTACTAACATTTGTCATTCATGTATTCCTCATCAACATGCTGAATTTCTACCTTTTGCACTTTGTCTCATTCTAGAAAACGTGTGTGTGTGTGTGTGTGTGTGTGTGTGTGTGTGTGTGTGTGTGTGTGTGTGTGTGTGTGTGTGTGTGTGTGTGTGTGTGTGTGTGTGTGTGCGAGTGTATGAGTGAGTGAGTGAGTGAGTGTGCGAGTGTGTGTGTGTGTGTGTGTGAGCGAGTGTATGAGTGAGTGAGTGAGTGAGTGTGCGAGTGTGTGTGTGTGTGAGCGAGTGTATGAGTGAGTGTGTGTGTGTGTGTGTGTATGTGTGTGTCTGTGTGTGAGTGAGTGAGTGAGTGTATGAGTGAGTGAATATGTGTGTGTGTGTGTGAGCGAGTGTATGAGTGAGTGTGTGTGTGTGTATGTGTGTGTCTGTGTGTGTGAGTGAGTGAGTGAGTGAGTAAGTAAATGAGTGAGTGAGTGAATGAGTGAGTGAGTGAGTGAGTAAGTGAGTGTGTGCATGCGTGCGTGCATGTGTGTGAGCGAGTGTATGAGTGAGTGAGTGTGTGAGTGTGTGTGTACGTGTGTGTGAGTGAGTGAGTGAGTGAATGAGTGAGTGAGTGAGTGAGTGAGTGAGTGTGTGTGTGTGTGTGTGCGTGCGTGCGTGCGTGCGTGCGAGCGAGTGAGTGAGTGTGTAAGAGTGAGTGAGTGCGAGAGAGAGAGATCATTTAATGCACTTCTGTTTTTCTTTCTCAAACTTCAAATTTACCATTAATCTGGGCAGCACGAACATGGGTTTTTCTTCCTGGTGTTGTCCAGAGGCATACCAATACAACTTATGGATTAATGTTTTTCTTTAACTGTGTGTTAATTTAATGTTTTCTATGTAAATTATCGTTGCATGTTAATGGTAAATCTAGCAATAGATTCAATTCTAAATTCTATTCTATTCTAATGTCGGTCAGCGAGTTTTACATTTTGCTAAAACCCATTAAACTACCTGGATGTTGCTGTTTCCTTCATTGTCAATACTGACAAATCACATATTTAGCCTGGTCTGTTCACCATTGCCTAGCACTTCGTCTTCTGGCAGCCGAATGATCAAGAACGTACAAGCTCGCTCAGTGAGTATGTTTATTCCTAACTGTATTAACGTATTTTTTTTAATTTGCGCTCAAACAGACATGACTCATTAATTTTTCACAGGATCCTCTTCAGAAATGGTTTATTTTGTAAGTTACTTCTTCTCTGATACATTCATGCCACACTTCATAAAGTGCAGTATTTATTTGTTTGTTTATTAACTACCTGAAGGCTTTAGGCTAATGCAGGACAATTGAACTTATGTGTCCGGAAATATTTTTTACCGGAATTAATTGTTTAGGAAAATAACATTGATTTTTCGGTCATTAGAGCCAAAATGTAACAATAACACGATATTAATCGTTTTAGAAACATGGGAAGAAAACCATTATCGAATCGGCTGGTAAAAAAGCTGCAAATATAAAAAAAGCTAAAGAATAAGAGAGAAAAACTTATATGATTAAATGCAATCAGTACATATGATTCACAAATGAACAACACGAAAAACCTGTCTGTGAGGGGATTAGCGCTTGCCTATTCTATTTTACAGTATTTCTCTCATCTCACCGCTGCTAAATCTCGATGTTACTAACCATAAAATGTCATAACCATTAATTGCGTCTGACATTAAACTATTTACTGAAATAACGAAGCATTTAGTTATCATTCTATGCATCTGCCACCTTTTTTGTACTTGCTGATTTTTAACAGCATAGCTTTAGTTAATCAGACAGTATTCCAAGAAAATTGTGAAAGTATAAAGAGAAACATGGAAAAGGTAATTTTTGCCGACATCTGGCAATTTTAATTTCCGTACCGCTTAAAAACCATGCAGGCGGTAAAACAGATGGACAGACAAACGACACAACTAAAGGTCACGCCCACAGGCCTCGTGTCTCGTTTAGGAAGAGCATTTTCGAGTTTTTTATTATCTATTATTGATTCACTTGAATTTTCTGCGAATTCTGCTCAATTTTTTCCTCTGTCAAATAATGGTGGTCATAATGATAAACTACTGCTTCTTCTACTCCAGTCCTGCTGTTTATATTTTTGTGGGAGAGTGTATGTTTGTGGGTAAAACACTTCTACTGTTAGTTCGATCTCTCATTTCACACGATTTGCTTGTTAATTTGTTAGAGCAAAACCGGACCCAATCTAAAACTGTAGGTCAAAACAATCTACTCTTTAAAATATTGAAAGGAAACATACTATTTTTTCCAGAATGACTTACGTGAAAGAATCATTACCACGCGAACACACTTTCACGTTCGCGCCACTAGTTTTTCGCTGTTACATGCATTTCACCATTCGGTGGTTAGACGGGCATTAGCGCCTGCATTTCGGAATGTATTGGACAAAAAATAGGTGCTGCACCTCTCAGTTCAGATATCTTCGCTTGTGACGAACTGCACACTTTCAACAGCTCATGCGTGGGCACAGCAGTAAACTTTGAAACCCGAATTTTTATTTTAAAACATGCCTAGTTTTAATACTACATACTGCATATCTTGCAGTAGCACTATTTTTCAATTTACGCTTTCACAAACACCTGCAACACGCTCTTCGGAATATTTTTGCTGTTGAAAATTATGACAGTTTGTGGTGTCATCAATAGTTGGGCTCGTCCGACTTTAATTAAGATTTTAATCTAGTAATTAATTATCAGAAACGCTTTTGCAGTATTAATTATGTTGAAATGTATACTTTTTGCCGGACTTCAAAATGGGATGGTATTTCAAAAATCATCCTGTTTTCCTTAAAATCCCGGTTCTGCTATTAGCAGCAATATTTGTAGACATTAAGTTAAAGGACGGATAGCGATTTGCCGTTTGAAAAGTTGAATAACTGATTATTGGTTGTTTAATTTCGAAATATAATACCAGCACTTTATTCCCTGGAACTGAAAGGTGGTTCCTGCATCCCCGTCAGCTATTTGTCAACTGAAAAAACAACGACGTTGATGTATAAACCGCTTAATACATGGTAGCAAAACGATAAAGATATCAATCAGTTTATGTCGGTGCGCGGTAAAAGTGGCACAGGAAAAAATGCATATCACAAGTATTTTAATTGCTTTCTTATTATTGAAAGTATCTGTGTCAGAGCAATGCATGTACGATTTTTACCTACTTTTCCATTTATCCCATTTTTCTATGCCATTTTTACCTACTTTTCCATTTATCCCATTTTTCTATGCCATTTTTACCTACTTTTCCATTTATCCCATTTTTCTATGCCATTTTTACCTACTTTTCCATTTATCCCATTTTTCTATGCCATTTTTACCTACTTTTCCATTTATCCCATTTTTCTATGCCATTTTTACCTACTTTTCCATTTATCCCATTTTTCTATGCCATTTTTACCTACTTTTCCATTTATCCCATTTTTCTATGCCATTTTTACCTATTTTTCCATTTATCCCATTTTTCTATGCCATTTTTACCTACTTTTCCATTTATCCCATTTTTCTATGCCATTTTGACCTATTTTTCCATTTATCCCATTTTTCTATGCCATTTTTATCTACTTTTCCATTTGTCTCACTTTTCCTGTGCCATTTTTATTGTGCCATTTTTCCTTTGTCATTTTTTCCTACTTTTCCATTTGTGCCATTTTTACTGTGGCATTTTTCCTAGTTTTTCTTTTGTGCCATTTTTTCTATGCCATTTTACCTACATTTTCCATTTGTGCCATTTTTCCTTTGTCATTTTTTCCTACTTTTCCATTTGTGCCATTTTTTTCTATGCCATTTTACCTACTTTTCCATTTGTCCCATTTTTCCTGTGCTATTTTTACCGTGCTATTTTCTGTGTGCCATTTTTTCATATGTCATTTTTCCTGTGCCGTTTTTACCTACATTCGTTTATGTCATGGTATTCGCCAAAAAAATAAGGCATTGACAAAGATTTGTTACCAAGAAAAAGTGGGACTCAATCCTCTGAATTACAGTATCTGCAATTCTTTTTAAGAGAAAGTAAACAATGGCCACGCAGAGCCGTTTGATGCAAAAAAAACTAAAGATAAAATCTTTTGATAAGGTGGGTTCAAATTCACCTTAAAGAATTGAGAAAATGTGTCAGCTATTGATTGAAACGCTTTAGTCAAATTTGCAGTGTAAACGATAGACGCATAGAGCTGTGGCTGTAAATTTTAACAAAAATGATGAAAGACAAAAAATGTTTCCGCATCTTCATTTTTGACATGTTAACTTAAAACTTCTGTATTTTTGGACAAATTTAAGGGAATGACTTAAAATTTTTGACATTTATACTTAAGTGCCTGTAATATCAATGCGGCAATTTTCAAGCAGTTCCACTGTTTTGTTCTTATAATATCGTGATGAAAACTTCGGTACATTTTTCTATGCCAACCTGTGTATATTTGTTAAAACGACAAATAATTCTTTTCTATAGAATTTAGACAATGAAATCGTCACTGACTGCAATGTTGCTGGCTGTACTGGTCTGTACACTGTTTTCACTGGTCTATGGGCAAAGTGCTTCAAGAAGCAGCTCTGTGGGTAATAGTATCTGCTGTGCGCCGTTGAGCGACCTACTTGGAGACAACGGGCAACTGATATACCCCGACAACATCAAAAATCCGTCAAAAAATGTGTCAATCTACAACCCTCACAAACGTAAGTTCTTGTTAGAGTACTCAAACGTACAAGGCGGTCCAAAAATGGTCCGGGTGCAGAATCAGAAATGACAGGGTGAGCCACAAGATCGATCCTGGATGGATGCCTTGTTATAGATTAATCAGCAAACAGTAATCCCTTTAATTCAGCTAGTTGGTAGGCGGAGAATAATTACAAAAGCCAAGGTGGGTCACGGGTCATGAGTTGTGGAATGAAATTCTGTTGACTAAATACTCGTATCTCTAAGGTAAAAATATAGTTTTTCGAAGCATGCTTGTTTGTTCCTAACGAAAATTAAAATCTAAAAAATTGGAAGTATATATCGACTAGTATTGAAACTATTTCTCAGAAATTCTTTCTTGCACCAATTACCAACTATGAGGTTAAAGAAACCATCTCAGGACCTCAAACAGTAGTACAGAAGTAGTACAGAAAGAGAGATACAGCGTTTATTAGAACACTGGAAGCCGGCTGTCTTTTGAAGAAGTTCAGTGAGAAAGTATGATTTGCAACGATGCAATCAGAAAAGTTAGAATCAGGCCAGGTTAGAGTAGCTATTTCTGCCAGGCTTTGAAAAGCAGCCCTGTATGAGTTTCAAAGAAATTGTTATCTATCAATTTTGCAGAACGGTGATTGATTCAAACACAAACGGACCAGCACGGGCGGGGGGGACGAATATCTTCAGTGATGAACGGCGAACAGGGTGCCCGGCAATGACGTTTGGGTACTACATCCAGCGGCCAATTTGTGCGACATCTTGTAATGGTCACCTTGTCGTCATTTTTCCTAGACAATATCTCTACGCCAGTGTGTGTAGAACGTAAGTTTGTGTAACGATGATATTGTATGCGAAACATCTGTGCACAACCGAAACACCATTGTGTTGTCGTCATTCTCTCTTTTATTCTCTCTCTCTTTTTTCTCTCTCTCTCCCTCTCTCTCTCCCTCTCTCACACACGCTCTCTCTCTCTCTCTCTCTCTCTCTCTCTCTCTCTCTCTCTTTTATAAGCTTTCTTTCTCCTACTCCTTCCCTATCTCTGCCTCTTTCTTTCTCTCACTCTCGCTCCTTCTTCCATCCTGTCTACTTTGTTCTACTCTAATTTGTAGCATACTTGAAATAAATTAAAATTATTGTACACCACAATTATTGCCTACTGCGCAATAACAACGACGATGACGACAATGATGACAATGACAACCATAACAATGATGACAATGACGATGAAAACTACAGCCACAGTAACAACGACGACGACGACTACAGCAGCAGTAACAACAGTACCCACAATAATAATTACCCCATTATTATAAAATGAAATATAAATAAATTCTATCATTTCAGCCCTGGAGCAAGCTGTGTTCATACCAAGCATTGCCATGGTCGCTGCATTCAGGTCTATGGAGAAAGACGTCTGTATGGTTTCGACCTCACTACAAATCGAGTTGACTATTATGGCTTCAAATATCCCTGGTTCTGCCCCTGCAATGTCAATTAGCCAGCAACAACATTGAAAAACATTGAAAAGGAAAAGTGGCTAATTCTTTATTACAATATTGAAGAAATGTTCACTTATAATTTTAGATTTTAGAACACTCATGTTATTCGAAAATTGCTAATGTAATAACATGCAAATTAGTAGTAAGAACACTATATATATATATATATATATATATATATATATATATATATATATATCATGTAACATATAGATAAATTAAAATTGCTCTCTGTAGTCTTTGCTTTTATTGCAAAGGCCAGTAATTTCTCTAACGATTATAAAGCTTTAATCAATTCAAGTTTAATGCAATATAAATTCTGCATTGTCACTTACGGTTTGTTATTATAGAAAACATTGTGTAAAACTTACTTTTTGCTTAATAAAATTACTTCACTTACTATGCACTATATATTATATGCTTGTAGTTTTTCTTTTTAAATGAAGAGTTTAATTTTACAGCAGCAAACAGCGGTCAGTGATGCGTGGACATAGCGGTCAGTCAACCACTCAACTGATGAATCCACTAAAAACTGATTGACCAACCGACCGACTACCAACAACAATCAACAAAGCAAAGAACTAACCAACCAACCGACCAAACTACCAATCAACTGACAAAACCAAGCACTTTGCACACCTACCAACCAACCAAATTAAGCAACCAACCAATCAACCAGCCAGCATCCAACCAACCAATCAGCCAACTAACGAACCAAACAACCAGCCATAAGCCAAGCTATCAAACAACCAACCAACAAATCAGCCAACACACCAGGTATATTGATTATCCTTGATATTGAGCTAAATTCTGGTCTCGCCACAAGCATTCATATTAAGTGCACTCCCTCGCTGAGCGCTACCTGTTGGCTTACAGTCTGTCGAATTGTATAAAAAACTGCTAGATTAACATCACGCATAAAGCAATGACTTCAAAATCTGATTTCACTTTCGCTATTGTTATTATTTTTATTTTAAGATAGGGGATGTTTCCCACAAAACATTTGAATAGGAAGAAAAGGAAATTTAAAAAGTATTTCTCAAAAAACTTTCCTGATAAAGTTGTATTACTTAGCATTTCGCTTGTCTGTTTGACAGACTTATGAAACAGAAACAGAAAATTCTTAGCAATTAAAATGTTCACGCCAGCTATTGAACATTACTGTATACACCAAAAGACGTCACTGGTTCACCAAAACAATTACCCACCAAACGTTAATCATACTGAGAAGATAAAGTAATATAAACTTTTGCTTAGTTAGCGAAGTGTTTGCTGCGAATGCTCTGATTTTTTTTTCAAACTTTTCAACAGTCATCGCGGGTGTTTAAATTTACCAGTTTACAAACTACAGAGCTTTGCGTTACTGCCAATGCAAGCTCTGTAGTCAATAGCGTGTAGATGATACAAGATTTCAAAACGAATTTAATAGCGTCTTTTGTGCTTTGAAATAAATACAAGCTTTTCCACTGGACTTTGTCGCATCTGTATTATTTTTCTAGTTTTGCTATTTGTACAGCTCCACACACGGCAAGCCGTTGCGTTGCTTGCGGCGGTACTGGAACATCATGAATATTCAACGACTTCTAAGATGAATCGCTATAAACCGACAGAGATTGAAGATTTTACGTTAAATGCGTTAAAGGAACTCAGGATGATTTCCTATACTATCCTATATTCATATACTATCCCATTTTCAACTACGGTAAAAAGTATACATTTTAACACAATTAATTAACACAAACGCTGGAAAAGCGTTTCTGATAATTAAATAATAGATTAAAAACTTAATTAACGACAGGCGAGCCCAACTATCGATGACGTCACAAACTAACATAATCTTCAACAGTAAACCTATTCCATGAGCGTGTTACAGGTGTTTGTGAAAGCGTAAATTGAAGAATAGTGCTACTGTAAGATATTCAGTATGGTAGTATTAAAACTAGGCATGTTTTAAAATAAAAATTCGACTTTTGAAGTCTACTGCTGTATTACTTTCATGTAATCGCATTATTTTTATCACTACTTTTCAAAACCGTACCTTAGATATAAAACCTCTATTTTGTGTCTTTACCGTGAACGTTTATGGTGTGTTTTTATGGGTGCAATCTTTAGCGTTAATAGCATCAAAACAGCTTTCAACAAATCAATATATGACACGTGCTATTTGTCCGGAATTGAATTTATCACATTTTAAAATTCTAAAAACAGATTGTTCTTATTAGCTAACGAAACGAATCACTCATAGTGAAGATGGGATTAGTGTATGTTTGACTATTGTACTTAAAAATCTTCTTACAATATCTTTTTCAGTTATAGTCGATGAAATATCTAAGTGTCATTTGTTTTATTCGTGTATCAATTGTCGAAAGCGGTGCCTAATTTGCCCCGTTGAAGACGATGTTAACAACTTCCCAATCCAGTTTTAGGGAGATTGTCAACAGGTAGTGACATGCCCTATTGTTTCAACCAACCATGTACCACTTGCGTCTAGGATACTGTAATGCGTAATAGTAATTTAGTTTGAATTTTACTGTTTCAGTATCGGCACATGAGATTATTAAAATGATATAGTCCAGGGGTGTGCAAATTATCTGACTAGCCGGGCCACAATAAACATTCCCGCAATTCCTGCGGGCCACAGACAGTTTGATCAAGGAGCCAAGTACAGAAAGGCCTTATAAACGATTTTTTTTGCATCCGACCTGCGTACATCGTTACTACTACACTCAAGAAACTATTTTAGAAGTTATTAAAATTTATATTACAAACCATATATTTCTACTTTCAGGGCAGATAGTGGTAATTTCATTACAATGCATATTAGTAATGTGTATCACACAGTCTGTGCAATACAGTGTTATTAAGCACAACCGTCTTGTAAGGGTTAATGACATCCGATCTAGTAGAAAAAACTACCCGCACTATCTTTGGGATCGTGGCAGGGACTTCAGCTGGGTACACTCAATTAATCACCCGGGCCGCACTTTCATTAGGTTGACAAATCTCTTCGCGGGCCGCACAAATTCTCTCGGCGGGCCGCAATTTGCACACCCCTGATATAAACTTCAGCTACTGTTATGAATAAATACTGTATTGTAAGTACTGTGGGATTTGAAAGATGCACATCTGTCCTTCAACAAGCGCGTTTTCTTGGGTTGTTTTACATGTTTTGTTATACAGGCCTCACTCAAGGAGCTCAGCATGGATATCCGCTCAATGGAAACCCTTGCACAAGATCGCTCAGCATGGCGAAGTGTCATCACCACAGGGGCTAAGACAGCAGAGGCGAAAAGAATTGAGGATGCAGAGGAGAAGCACAGGAGATGTAAGACACGTGACACTGCCCAACAACAGGTCCAAACACCCAGCCTCACCTGTGCCAAATGCCAAAGAAGTTTCCAGGCCAGAATTGGCCTAGTCAGTCACCTTCGAGCTCATCAAAAGAATGATAACCCCTCAAAATGACCTTTTATCCCTGTCACTATGGTCATCTTCGATTCGAAGGACAAACATCATCATCATCATCATCATCATCATTAACATGCGGACTATGTAATTTCCTATAATTCGGGAAATGGCATTTTTATAGCTGTGATTACAGTTAAAAGACATAAACGTTTTTGAGCAGATCAGATACTGTTGTGTTTTGTTTCTCTCGGAACTCTCGTAGAGAAAGCCAGAAAACACGCCGTCAAATTAAACTAGTTTATTAAGTGAGAATTCTACAACACAAAAGTATGAAGGAACGCGAAATGTTTACTGTAAACGTGAAAATCTGGAAAACGTTTGAGTGTATCTGAAAATACAAGTATACAAGAGAATGTGTAAGTGGCATTCGTGTGAATCTGTGTGCCTGTGTCAGCGGCCTGTTTCGCCTTATATAGGGTGCCAGGGAACATTCTAGACGTTTCTTTCCAGAACATTCTACACGGTAAGACGATTATTCTAACGGAACATTCTAAAATGCTCCACTTAATTCTAATAGATGCCAGCGATCTCCACAACAGATACATAATGCATTTTGTGGACTAATCGGAATTTAAACCAAATGGACACTTGGGACTGCCTCGTCGATGGTGTTACTACCGTTTACATGGAAAGTTGGATTGAACAGTATATGCACATTAACTGGATATAATAAAAATAGATTTTCGCTACAATTGATAAAATTGTCTTTTTGAATGAATTGTATTTTCCATTGCCTTGTCTTGCCGTGCTTCGCCTTATTTTACATTGCTCTAGTTGATAGGCTAATAATGCGAACTGAACATTATTGGTCTCTAAATCTAAGAAAGTGATTTACGTATCTGGAAGTTTTTGTAACTGTCTTGTGAGAGACTCAAAAAAACTGTTACAATACCATCAGTATCAGGGGATTCCACAAACTTAACAAGATACAGTACCCTCACGAGCAAATTAAATATCTCAATACAAGGGACTCCACAGACTTAACAAGATACAGTACCCTCATGAGCAACTTAAATATCTCAATACAAGGGACTCCACAGACTTAACAAGATACAGTACCCTCATGAGCAACTTAAATATCTCAATACAAGGGACTCCACAGACTTAACAAGATACAGTACCCTCATGAGCAACTTAAATATCTCAATACAAGGGACTCCACAGACTTAACAAGATACAGTACCCTCATGAGCAACTTAAATATCTCAATACAAGGGACACCACAGACTTAACAAGATACAGTACCCTCATGAGCAACTTAAATATCTCAATACAAGAGACTCCACAGACTTAACAAGATACAGTACCCTCATGAGCAACTTAAATATCTCAATACAAGGGACTCCACAGATTTAACAAGATACAGTACCCTCATGAGCAACTTAAATATCTCAATACAAGGGACTCCACAGACTTAACAAGATACAGTACCCTCATGAGCAACTTAAATATCTCAATACAGGACACCAACTTAACAAGATACAGTACCCTCATGAGCAACTTAAATATCTCAATACAGGGACTCCACAGCTTAACAAGATACAGTACCCTCATGAGCAACTTAAATATCTCAATACAGGGACTCCACAGACTTAACAAGATACAGTACCCTCATGAGCAACTTAAATATCTCAATACAAGGGACTCCACAGACTTAACAAGATACAGTACCCTCATGAGCAACTTAAATATCTCAATACAAGGGACTCCACAGACTTAACAAGATACAGTACCCTCATGAGCAACTTAAATATCTCAATACAAGGGACTCCACAGACTTAACAAGATACAGTACCCTCATGAGCAACTTAAATATCTCAATACAAGGGACTCCACAGACTTAACAAGATACAGTACCCTCATGAGCAACTTAAATATCTCAATACAAGGGACACCACAGACTTAACAAGATACAGTGCCCTCATGAGCAACTTAAATATCTCAATACAAGGGACTCCACAGACTTGACAAGATACAGTGCCCTCACGAGCAACTTAAATATCTCAATACAAGGGACTCCACAGACTTGACAAGATACAGTACCCTCACGAGCAACTTAAATATCTCAATACAAGAGACTCCACAGACTTAACAAGATACAGTACCCTCACGAACAACTTAAATATCTCAATACTGTAATTACTTGTGCATTAGTGATTGTGTAATTGACTGCTGCTGGTCACTTCTCGTGGCTCTTGCTCAATTGCATGACTTTACTAGCGTTGTTCTGCTATAAAAATGTTCGTGTTCTAGCAAAAGATTTTTGACTAAAGACATAGTGACAGAGCGTCCTAAGGGCCGTCGTTATGCTGACGACGGTGACAGCTTTGTGATGACGACATCTTTTGTTCGCAATGTTACTAAGATTGCTTTGTCATCAGTGTCACTGACGTAATATTTGCATCACCAACCCAGTTAACCAACAAGACGTATAGCCTTAAAATGACCAGCATAAAGACTGTAGACTTCAGATCTTATAGAAAGTTTAAAGCCAGTGGCTTGTCAGCACTTCAAAGAAGCAATGCAGAAAGAAAAGAAAAACATTTTAAATAATTAATAATTTTCTTTTCCAGTTACATAAGTCTTTCTAGTAGGTAAGCGAAAAACTAAGGAACATAGATTTGCACGGAATGTCTTTTGAGACATAATTTAACATTGCCTTTCCTTCCCTCGATTTACATTTGGCACATGACGTCATGTAATGGCGACTTCGAAACAGTATTGCGGGAGATTTAAAATGAAAACAAACTAAAATTCCTTTCAGTGCGAGTAAGATATACGCATAAAATTGCTATAAAGTAATACAATTTTTAAAGACGATTTTTCTGAAACCTACTTCAGGTACACCCCTTTTCTTGTCTTTTAAATCATTTTTTGCGTAAGACACTTGAAAATTAAAATTGCTAACCTGTTACTTTAACTAATTTTTAAAAACGCGTGTATATAGGCCTGTGAACGCTATAAAAACAGTTGTGCATTAGCTGTAAAAATTGTGTAAAGGCTTTAAGCCTGCGCATGCGCACCACCGTGTTTTGAAGCGATTAAAAGTAACGAATCAATAAAGCGTTGCTTTTCCCAACTATGTGTGTTACATTAAGAAATTGAAAAATTCTTTCATACAACAAAGGCGATGTGACGAATATGAATGTGATTAGGCTTCAAATGACTTTGCGACAACATGCACAGAATTTCTCAGTAAACTTCGTGATTTAATTATGACATGATTTTTATTATTAAACACATTTTGTAACAATAAGCACATGCTTGTATATATTTATTAACAACACCTATCATATCATATGCAATTGCAACTATATAGAAACATTGTTTATTACAAGAATGTGTTGTTTTCTTTAACAGTTCCAATGGTATGTAAAGTTTGCAGAATATAAGTGAACATATAACGTTGTTATTTTAACTTAAGAGCAATAATTAAATTGAAATTTAAGAAGATTAAATTTAACATCCTTAAACTTTACCACCTATCCACATTTGAGATACCAATGTCACATTTGACTTGACGTGTGTCAACATTTGACTTACTAAAAACGCTTAAGATTTCTTGAAAACCATTGTTAACACATTTGAACTACCAAAGTCTACATTTGAGTTAACGTAGGTCTACATTTGAATTACCTAAATCTACATTTGAGTTAACGTAGGTCTACATTTTACATGTAAAACCTATATAATAGAACTATTTTCTACGGACGATTATTTGTAGCTTGTACGGCAGCGACAATCTGATAAAACCTTGCCCACAAAACCGTAAAATCTAACTGTGTAAAATTTAATTGTTTCATTCATTCATATGCATAACATATTTCATATTCATTTGACCCATTCAAACTGCTGGCCCGGTATCGCCGTGTGCTTATGAACACACAAGTGGAATTATTAGTCTATAAACGGTTTCCAAATCGTGAAAGTTTCCTCGGATTGCTCTAATAATGGTCAGAATGTTCCAATAATACAGTCTATTGAGTTCTATACATTTTAAACGTCTATTGCATTTTTAACGGACAAAAATTATTGTGCACATATAATAAATTATATAGTAACTCTCAAAGCCATAGGCTAAACAATCAAAAGCAAAAATTATACCACACAACGCATAATGGTAACAAAAAGCGTACTTGGACGTAACTTTTTAAAAGATACAGAGAGTCTAACCACTTATTTCTGATGTCAAAATCATCATCTGGGTTTTAAGAATTTTAAAAATAAGACGTGTGCTAAGCGAACAATCTATATAAATAAATACATGAACATATATATATAGGCTCGACATTTCAGTTCTTTATCAAAAACAATTTTCTTTACTTTTCCTTGATGCATAATACTGTTATACCAGAAGTGCCAAATGCATTCAAAAGGCAACTAGGCTACGACAGCTACGAAATTTTTTAACCCGAGAACAGGGAACAGGACCTGTTAAAGGCTCAGATCGACTTGGAAAACGGTGGGCTCGATAATCAGTTCACGCTGTGGTTGCAGAAAATAAGAATAATTGAAATCTAAGTCTGGTATCATAAAAATAATAAGGCTCTTAACCTATTTAGCGTATTCTATTGAGCAGGTTTTATCATCAAGACAAATGTTTTACAACAATTCAACAGCTGCTGAACATTTTTGACAAAAATGTCCTTTCCCGCTGCTATTTCCTTTTTGTCAGGTTCACTGTCACAATAACTTGCGGTCAAATGTCACTGATCTAATATTCTCTCATTTGTTCTCTATTTCACCAGCTCTGGCGGTTATCCTCCTAATTCAGGAAGCAGTACAAGTAAGACGTAATAAAAAATCTACTACAAAAGCATACAAAGCCACGACGAGCAGCATAAATGTTGAAGCTCAAAATTTTCTGTCTTTATCAGTCACTCTAGCTGTTTCTGCCTTAAATAACTGCCACCATCAATTAACGGCCATTAGCGATTTCACAGACGGTTTCATACTACACCTCCGCACTTCCAACTGTCACCGTCGATATCGACGAAGCAATCGTAACTCGTCACTAAATTTGAAATTTTGTCACCACGGGCGGCGCCACTGGAGAGTGAGAAAAATGGCGATGGCTCCACTAAGAGCGATATTCCAATGGTTTTGTGGCAGAAAACATCCAGAATTACATAAGTCGTAGTCACAGTAGCAGTTAACGCTCATTCCTTGCTCCAGTGGTACCTTGTAACATCCGCTCTTGGGCTTAAGGCTCCTATACATCATTGGTAAGCAACCTCTTTCTATGTGAACTAGCGTTCCTACAAAAAATATAACACTAGTTATTGCACAACGTACTATATATTACACACTCAGTTTCCTGCACTGATAATGTCGTAAGAAAGCATTAAGTGCCTAAATTTGGAAGCGAGTCGTCGCCATCTTTTCAAGTAAAAGAACGTTTTTCGAAAAAAATATAACTTAAACTATCTTTTAATGAAGCCACAATAATTCGAAGCGGGTAAATAGTGCTTTGCTTTTGTCCGCTTGAGTTCGATACTTGCTGTGAGCCGTTTACCCTGTAGAGGGAGGATCCATGGCTAAAATACTCGCTGCCAGTTCAATGAATTACTTTATAATGTAAGTTACATCTGATTATGAGCCAAATTCCTTTCTCAACACAAATATGAACACCTTGTGCTCCAGCTTGCAATGTGTCAAAATGTAAAAAATAAAAAATAAAACCAAATCTGACTCAAAAAGAGAAAATGCAAGAAAGAGTTCAGTTAGCAAGGCAATGCCTTAGGTCACTAGTTCAAACACAAAGCTTGCCATTAAGACACAAGTAGTAGTAGTAGTAGTAGTAGTAGTAGTAGTAGTAGTAGTAGTAGTAGTAATAGTAGTAGTAGTAGTAGTAGTAGTAATAGTAGTAGTAGTAATAGTAGTAGTAGTAGTAGTAGTAGTAGTAGTAGTAGTAGTAGTAGTAGTAGCAGTAGCAGTAGCAGTAGCAGTAGCAGTAGCAGTAGCAGTAGCAGTAGCAGTAGCAGCAGCAGCAGCAGCAGCAGCAGTAGCAGTAGTAGTAGCAGTAGTAGTAAAAAATCTTTATTTGCCATTTTAAAAACATTGACCATCATAATAAAAGACAGACAATCAGTGTTAGTTCATAAAAAACATACACTGTTCTAGGCAAGTGCGTCTGGTGCAAGCTAAACTATAAGTGCAACTAGAAATTCAAAAATAAAGTATAAACTAGTTTAATAAGGTCTAGGAAAAATGAAATTATGATTTGAGTAAGTATCATCGTGTTCGTATGTCGGATATTCAAAACGAGTCATTAAATGTTTTTTTTTAATTTAGACTTGAATATTGATAAACAGCTGTCTTTATCATGTCGATAAAGATCATAAGTCTTTATCGACGTGCATATCCTTAGCTCTCTAAGAAGTACAGCATGAGACTCCCTTAATATACGTGCCCACAAGGTTCACAATTACGGTGCCATCTGTACACAGAGAACTACGACCACCCGAGGAGAGTAGTTTGATTTAAATTATAACGATATTATTAAATAAGCAATGCTCAGTAAATTCCGTCATTGAGTATTTTTATTCTTCAGCATTTTGCTTTACAGGCGAGTTCAGAAATTTCGGAAATAGACCCTAGTACAATACACACCTCACCATGTCGATAATATCCTCATAAATAAGAACAAAAGATGAAATATTTCCTCATTGGATGAAAGCTTAACACAAAGTAACTTCATTGTGACCTGGATTATTAACGAGAGTTTTGTGGTTTTCAGTTTTGGATAGCTATAAACTATTTCTAATGTCCCTGTTTGTGCGGAATACGTAAAAATGGAGTATCGTTGTTCGTACGGAAGTAAACATATTGCATTTTAAGATACTTTTTCTTACATTATCAGACAACAGTCGTGACACGCAGTAATTTCTGTTAAAACTATTAGGGCTTCATGTATAAACCATCTATCGTAAAGATATCGGAAGTATTTGTGTGAAGAAAAATCTGTGCCATGTAGACCAGGCTTAATATACGGCTAAGTACAAAAACATCATGATTAAAATTTTACCGTTATTTATGGACGTTGTAAGTTTAATGCAAGCCGCGTGACGAGTACTACATTCCTTCACTTGGGTCATACGATGATCAAAGTGACCAGGGGTGCATCTTGACCTCATCATTGACTTGTCAACCAGATCCTTCCCGTTTGCCTCAGGTGACCACGAACAGGTAAAACAGCGTAGTGCTCTAACAACTGAAAAATGAAACAAACAAAATCATTAAACGTCAACACTGAACAACACTGATTGATTGATTGGCTGATTGGCCACTTGGTTGCTTGGCCGCTTGGCCGCTTGGCCGCTTGGCCGCTTGGCCGCTCAGCTGGCTGGCTGGCTGACTGACTGACTGACTGACTGACTGACTGACTGGCTGACTGACTGATTGATTATGATGTTATTTCAGGCAAGAAAGTCCATATAAAAAATAAAATCATGAACCCGTGAAATTAAAATAGCCTTAACTAAAATCTAATTACTAAAAATAAAGTTTAAATTAATTACAGACAAACACATGTATACAAGCAAACGATTATAGGAATATAATTACGTTTACACGGTTATCACTTAAATACACAATACATTAATACACAATCAATAAACATATTATTTAAAATTCATAAATTCAAGTAGTAAAATCGTTAGGTCTACGGAACATAAGTGACCTGCATTTCGCACGCCAAATACAATGAATATAAGCGTCACTCTGTAAAATAGATTTAATGTATAAATTAGAAGTATTAAAAAGTCTATTTCTAAAAGAAAATAGAAACTTGCGCATAAGTACGTTAAAATGTGGGATGCCTAAATATGCTGTCATTTCACGTGCACTGCAATCATGAGGAAGCGAAAAGAGTTTGAACAGGATTCACAACAAACAAGAACCAATTTTAGGTTTTCGTAAGGAAAATGGGGCGGGCGAGGAAATGGGTAATCGCCCTCCCCTGGAAAGGAAAGTATTATATTGGAGTGCCGTCTGCTCATAACGGCCCACGGCCCACACCGTGCGGTATGTCTTAATTATGTCATTCAACGCCTC
>JAQGDQ010001349.1:0-30000 GCA_030141605.1 Tubiluchus corallicola
AGTGGGAAAAATTAGCATGCACGCAAATATATTAAATTTTTTACGAACAGTGGGTCGGCTCAAATCAGTTTTATGTTTGACTATCCACATTATGCTGGATAGATAATTTTGACACTAAATA
Organism: Tubiluchus corallicola; assembly: GCA_030141605.1. Lineage (NCBI taxonomy): Eukaryota > Metazoa > Priapulida > Priapulimorpha > Priapulimorphida > Tubiluchidae > Tubiluchus > Tubiluchus corallicola. The sequence continues at coordinate 122 of JAQGDQ010001349.1, forward strand.
AATTAAGCTTAGGTAATGGGTCATCCGCATTGCAGTGTATTACGAACTTGCTTTTAAAATATATGACTACCACAATAGAATACAATGCATATTACCAAGGTAAATGTAGGTAAAATATATTTATTAAAGCAGAATTTTTCACGTTTGAGGAAGTCTATGTACTAGAATTTAGATCTGAGTCCTCCGAAGTGTGCATAAATAGAGGAAAATGTGTTGGTTGTCTCTTACAGCGCTCCCCCAGACCCCCTAGCTGCTTGTACATCAAATTTTTAACCTCTGCCGGCACCCATGGCTGTCACAATAAACACTTGTAGCTCTAAGCTAGATACAGTAGCATGCTAACAGCTAAACACTAACCAACGCGTACCAGTGTTCTCGGCTTCCAGAAAGAGATCGACAATGCACTGAGCCAAAAGTTGCCAACAATGCTTGGTTAGCAGCTCTTTCATGGGTTTACAGGAACCATAAAATCATCAAATGTTCATCAGCAAATGTCCAAGTGACATACAGTGCATCTATAGTTTTTACAGTCTCCCAAATGCTAAAACTGCACCCACATAAACACAGCACACTAAAACAACTCCCACTCTGCACCCCTTATCTAAAATAACATAACATGGTCCATAAGAACAATTTCTAGCAGTTCAACAGTTAAAAACCGGATCTTACCACTTCACCATCTTCAATCCACAGCAGTGATGGATAACCACGGACTTCGAATTCAGAGCAAACTTGTTTATTGGCTGTACAATCGATCTAAGAATTTTCAAACGAAATAAACGCAGAATTAGTTTCGAGATTGGAAAAAACAATACTGCCAATAGTCGACAAATGGATTCTGTCCAAGTGCTGTCAAAAACAAGATTTTTGTTTATGTGTCAACATTGGTAGCAGGTCATCTGATGCACTTATTTAACCCTTTCAGTTCCAAATTATTTTTTATAAGAAAAATTTTTTTGGCTCGGTACTTTTGTTCAGTATGTCCATCTTGTTTACACATAATAATTTTTTTTTCTACCAGTGCCCGCGTGCTAAAGTATATTGTTTGCCTGTATCCCACGTGATACATTGGGATTCAATGGAAGCATAAAATGTGCTTCATTTTGCAACTGCTGATAATTTTTTAAAGTATTTAAGACATTTAGTATGCATGCTATGCTGATCTGTACAAAGTCGTCTCTAAAGTACTGTACCTTGCGCAGTTTTTTTATGCAATGTAGATTTTCTAGTTTGCCATTTTATCACCATTTTTAGTCTATTGTTATTGGCTTAAATCAAAATAACTATTAACAGATCAAATAACTGTCAGTTTTAAAATTTTATTAATTTTAAAGGCAGGAAATATTCTCGTATTCCACGGGATACAACGGGTATGAAAGGGTTAATAATTTAGCTATAGCAGTAAAATCTATACTTGTGAAGTGTGTTTGCTCTAGTGTTTTGCAGAAGTTATTTCGAAGGTTCAACAAAAACAAAATTTTCATTAGGCACATCATTCCCCCTATAATGTACCGTTTACATGATCAGTTTTTAAACTGTCAAACTAAAACTGGCAAGCAAGAACCGTCAGTCTAAAAACTGACGCGTGTTTGGACGACATCAAACTTTACTCCCTCAAACTAAAACAGAAAAGCAAAAGTGACTCACATTGGCTAATTTTATGAAAAGTTACATAGTTTAGTGAGATTCACAAATAAGAAAACGAATAATTAACATCATCATCAATAGATATTCAGTTTAATTCAGTTTATTAACTCAAAGCTAGAAATGAGTGAAGGCCATATTTTCTACGTGAATTTATTTCACCAAAATAAAGTTGTGTAAAGTTTGGTTTGGATCATGGTTGAGTTCTGGCACCAATATTGAACTCTGTATTACCAATACGATATAACCATATTATTATTATCTATGGTTGAGTTCTGGCACCAATTTTGAACTCTGTACTACTAACACGATATAACCATATTATTATTATCTATGGCAGAGTTCTGGCACCAATTTTGAACTCTGTATTACTACAACTATATAGCCATATTATTATTATCTAATATCAAATATCGAAATTAATAATCACCATATGCATGGGTACCACTTAAGTGTCTTTAAAATGCCAAGTTTAAAAAACAACTGATCCACACTTCTTATACCTGTGTGTTGCATTAAAAGTGTCTTCAGCTTCCGACATCTCTGAAGGAGAGTTTTCAATGAAGATCCTTTGAATTTCCCGCAGAAGTTGACTGCCATGCACTCCAGGTGGATGCAGTTACTGGAGATGGATTCAACGTGGCTGTCATCCACAAAACTGATACCGTACATATTGATCACACGCAAATTGGGGATGGAACTCTTCAGTTTGTGAATGTTGATAACCTCGTAGACTTCCTCTTCTTGATCTACACGTTCGTAAGTACCTAGAAGATGAAGATTGATGTAGACACTAGCCTCACCATCCCAAAAGTCAGTTCATTGCAGGTGTATAGCTCGAACTACGATTTTATAGATTTATTTCGCAATCAACATGTACATTACATTACATGTGCATCGATAATCAGTTTTTGTTAATACAAAATTATGATACAATTCATGAATTCTGCGCTAGAGACCTAAGAAGCTAGCTTATGGTAGGCCACTAGAATTAGTTACAAAAAAAATTACAATATATACAGATACAATATTACAATATATACAAATATAAATACGGGTGGGAAGTAATAAAAATATTATTATACTAGAGGGGAAGTTTTTGAAAATGAAAAACAACAAATCATGATTGAGTGATCAGTTATATGTTTCAAGTAAGTTTAATTTATAATTTTTTTTTAAATATGGACAGCGAGTTGGCATTTTTAATAGCTGGAGCAATTGAATTCCATATGTAAGGGCCATTGTATTTAATAGAAAATTTTCTAACATTTGTGTTGCACTGTATGTAGTGATAGTTCAGTCTATAACGTGTACTGTAAATATGTATCTCAGCATTCAAACAAAAATAGTCAGTAAATAAGGGAGGTAATAATTTATGAGAGAATTTGTACATGAAAATGGCAGTTTGGAACTTATTAATGTCATAACTGTTTAGAATTTAGGTGAAAACGTTTAGGATTCTGAAAATTCTGAACACTAAACAGGTAGACACGTATCTGCGTCACTCACTTTGTTAAAACGTTGAATTTAGTGAGTTTCGACATTTCATTTAACATAATGCTTGTCTGGCGTAAATATGAACACTGTAGACAGAATATGTTTGCAGAATAAAGTAATATGTCTGCATAATTTGCACTACAAATTTATATTCCGCTTTCAAGCTTCATCTAACATAATTTTGAAGCTGCAGGATACGTTTACTCGAGCTGATAAGTTTACTCGAACCGATAAGTTTACTCGAGCTGATAAGTTTAGTCGTGCTGATAAGTTTACTCGAGCTGATAAGTTTACTCGAGCCGATAAGTTTACTCGAGCTGATAAGTTTACTCGAGCTGATAAGTTTACTCGAGCTGATAAGTTTACTCGAGCCGATACGTTTACTCGAGCCGCTACATTTACACGAGTCGATAAGTTTACTCAAGCCAATACGTTTACTCAAGTCGATACGTTTACTCGAGTCGATACGTTTACTCGAGTCGATACGTTTACTCGAGCCGCTACATTTACACGAGTCGATAAGTTTACTCGAGCCGATACGTTTACTCGAGTCGATACGTTTACTCGAGTCGATACGTTTACTCGAGCCGATACGTTTACTCGAGCCGATACGTTTACTCGAGCTGATAAGTTTACTCGAGCCGATACGTTTACTTGAGCTGATAAGTTTACTCGAGCCGATAAGTTTACTCAAGCTGATAAGTATACTCGAGCTGATAAGTTTACTCGAGCTGACAAGTTTACTCGAGCTGATACATTTACTCGAGCTGATACGTTTACTCGAGCTGATACGTTTACTCGAGCCAATAAGTTTACTCGAGCTGATACGTTTACTCGAGCTGATACGTTTACTCGAGCTGATACGTTTACTCGAGCCAATAAGTTTACTCGAGCCAATAAGTTTACTCGAGCTGATACGTTTACTCGAGCCGATAAGTTTACTCGAGCTGATAAGTTTACTCGAGCTGATAAGTTTACTCGAGCTGATACGTTTACTCGAGCTGATACATTTACTCGAGCTGATACGTTTACTCGAGCTGATACGTTTACTCGAGCCAATAAGTTTACTCGAGCTGATACGTTTACTCGAGCTGATACGTTTACTCGAGCCAATAAGTTTACTCGAGCTGATAAAAAAGAAATGACCTGTGGGAAAAATGAAAATTAGCACTGAAGGTTATTTAAAGGAAAGAAAGGGAAATTTTAAAGTGGGTCTATAAAAACTTTCCACACAGAGTTACATTACTTATAGTATTACGCTTACCTCTTAAAATTGCGTAACTAGAAAATGATTAATAATTTAAAATGGTCACGCCAATTAGTAAAATATCATTGACTCACCTTCCCAGTGTGCACCACTGACCCACCAAAAAATATTTTTGATCTTATTGACAACATACAGTAATTCATACTTTTCTTTAGTTAGTGAAACATGTGCTACGAATGCTCTGATTATTTTTTCAAACTTTACCAAATGTTATCTAAACTTGTGTCAAACCCAACCGTTAAAATGGCTGCGCCTAACTGCTCCGCGTGGAGTTTAAATTTACAAGTTTTATACAGCGTTACTGTTAATGCATGTTCTATGCGCAATAAGGCAATATATGGGTGATATATGCGCGTGATACAAATATCAAAATGATTTTTTTAGTTTTATACAAGTAAAGTAATTTTCTTGTGTTTTAAAAGAAAAAAATTCGTTGTTGTTCTCGTCTTTCTTGAAGACTTCGTAAACACTCTGGATGTAATGCAAAGCTTTTGGTGCAGAGATAAAGCCGTGGAAGAAAAGGTATTTTAGCAACAATACTTAACCGATCTTAGCATATTTTAACTATATCGTCCAAGTTGTAATGTGAGTGCCTTCCTAATAAACACAGAAGCATGAACAAATCTTCAGCAAATCTCACTACCACTATAGTATTATGTTAAAGGAAGACCGGACGATTGTTTAGACTCAATCTCATTTCAATTTACTGTCCAAAATAAACATTTTCTTGCCTATAAAAGTTAACAATTTTCCTTATATTATAATAATTAGCTTAGAAAGTTAATTATCGGCAAACCGAACACAGCTATTGCTTATGTCAGAAACTAACCACAGTTTGTGCAATGGCAGGCGTCTTCTCTTGCACGTCAAGCACATGTGCATAAGTGTTACAGTACTGCTTAAACGTATGATGTCACGAAAAATGGGCTCTACATCATATGACGTCAGAAACTAACACAGCAGTTCATGATCATGCTTATCACGGTACCGCCTTCTATTTGTCGGCCACGCTGACGTGACAAAAAGGCGCCGCTGCCAATCTTAGTAGATTCACTGAGCTGAGCGTAACTTTGAAAGTTTAACGAAATTTGAGTATCCGAGATAATTATTGTGTAATCTAAGCTTTGATTTAAAAAAAGCTGTTGTAGTTTTCAATATTTTAGAGCATTCTTTATTCTGAACTTGTGTTTACACAATCATCCGGTTTTCCTTTAAGTGTTCAATTACAGCCAGAATGGCTGAGAAACAACCAGTTCTTATTACTCTTACCCACTAGATGGAGCACCTCTAGCAGTGCAATGAAACCATATATCTTTCTCATGAAGCCCTCCATGAATATGACCTCGCTGAGATTGATGGTCATGTGGGTCAGATGTTGTGGAAATTCTCTCAGCTCGTTAAAGTCATGCAGTTGCATGGCGGTGGAGAAGTCCAATGTGAGATAATGGAGATTTGGACACTTTATAGCCAGTTCATGCAACACGGCGGGCGTGATCAATTCCATGGGAAGTTCTATGTAACGAAGCATCACTCCAAATCGAACACTGATGAGGCCCAGTAGAGTGTCTATGCTTAAAACCTGCAAAATGTGCAGAACTATTTAAAATGTCACTGATGAAAATTCGTAAATTGTAACTTTATGACCTGTTCGCACTATGTACAGACCAGCACCCTCAATCTTGTAACTTTATAACATGTTCACACTACGTATAGACCAGCACCCTCAATCTTGTAACTTTATAACACGTTCACACTACGTATAGACCAGCACCCTCAATCTTGTAACTTCATAACACGTTCACACTACATAGACCAGCACCCTCAATCTTGTACTTATAACAGTTCACACTACATAGACCAGCACCTCAATCTTGTACTTTATAACATGTTCACCTACGTATAGACCAGCACCACACTAGTATAGACCAGCACCCTCAGTCTTGTAACTTTATAACATGTTCACACTACGTATAGACCAGCACCCTCAATCTTGTAACTTTATAACATGTTCACACTACGTATAGACCAGCACCCTCAATCTTGTAACTTTATAACACGTTCACACTACGTATAGACCAGCACCCTCAATCTTGTAACTTTATAACATGTTCACACTACGTATAGACCAGCACCCTCAATCTTGTAACTTTATAACACGTTCACACTACACATAGACCAGCACCCTCAATCTTGTAACTTCATAACACGTTCACACTACACATAGACCAGCAGCCTCAATCTTGTAACTTTATAACACGTTCACACTACGTATAGACCAGCACCCTCAACTTGTAACTTTATAACACGTTCACACTACGTATAGACCAGCACCCTCAATCTTGTAACTTTATAACACGTTCACACTACGTATAGACCAGCACCCTCAACTTGTAACTTTATAACACGTTCACACTACGTATAGACCAGCACCCTCAATCTTGTAACTTTATAACACGTTCACACTACGTATAGACCAGCACCCTCAACTTGTAACTTTATAACACGTTCACACTACGTATAGACCAGCACCCTCAATCTTGTAACTTTATAACACGTTCACACTACGTATAGACCAGCACCCTCAACTTGTAACTTTATAACACGTTCACACTACGTATAGACCAGCACCCTCAATCTTGTAACTTTATAACACGTTCACACTACGTATAGACCAGCACCCTCAACTTGTAACTTTATAACACGTTCACACTACGTATAGACCAGCACCCTCAATCTTGTAACTTTATAACACGTTCACACTACGTATAGACCAGCACCCTCAACTTGTAACTTTATAACACGTTCACACTACGTATAGACCAGCACCCTCAATCTTGTAACTTTATAACACGTTCACACTACGTATAGACCAGCACCCTCAGTCTTGTAACTTTATAACATGTTCACACTACGTATAGACCAGCACCCTCAATCTTGTAACTTTATAACATGTTCACACTATGTGTAGACCAGCACCCTCAATCTTGTAACTTCATAACATGTTCGCACTACGTATAGACCAGCACCCTCAACTTGTAACTTCATAACATGTTCACACTACGTGTAGACCGGCACCCTCAATCAGCATAGTAAAATGTAGCAATAGCCACTAAGGAGAAGTAATCACCCCGTTCCCGCTATCAACGATGGTAAAGAGTTGAGAGAGCACAGTTTCCGTTAATAGCCGAAGCTAAGTAATGGTGGACTAGTGAATAATGCCGGAAAAATTTCTTCTGGATAACAAATGTTAGATAGAAAATACATGGAAACATCCAGACAAACCTGTAAACCATTGTACTCCGGACGAAAAGAAACCACTTGCCATAAGTGACTGTCATAAGCTACCATACGCCATTTCTTGCAGACACGGGCATTGCGAAGAATGTCTCCATGTGAAAGATATGAGAAGATCTTTAGTAAAACTTTGTCCGGTAAGTATTCCATTGTAACCTGAAATAAAACACACAGAAAGTGTATTATTGCCAGCATGTGTATACATGTACAACCATAATCAGTTGTGAGGCGTAAACGAACACTTTATAATCATGATCACAGTTTTTCTTAGTTCTCGTTCCATTTCATCTTTCATTCACTACTCCCCCCACACTTTTATATATATATATGTATATATATATATATATTATCATTATTTCAATTATTAATCACTTCTTTAAGATTGTGTTTTTTTGTTTGTTTTTTTTTTTTTTTTTTTTTTTTTTTTTTTTTTTTTTTTTCCACGTACAGTTTGGCCTGTCAAGCTATGCTTTTAGGCTCAAACTGTATGCATCAAAATTATTCTTTAATGTAATTTGCACATGTATATGCTGCATAAGAATCTCTTTTGTAATTTCTGGATAATATTGCATTTATATTTATATTTACTTCAGTGAAATTATCTGTATTTTTATTATAACTATTAGATGCAGAGTGGAAATAAATAAACTTACAACGAATATCTTATATGGCGTGATCTAATATAACAAATTGTCTATGTGTGTGTGTGTGCGTGTCCGTGCGTGCGCGCGCGTGTGCGCGCGCGTGTGTGTATGTATTCACTCGTACAGGTCCTTAAAAGTTAGCTACTAAAGTTCTTCAAGTTCAAAACTCGTGCGCCTAAGTTCAATGTTGTTACGTTAAAAAATTGTTACAACAAAAAATTATGTTACTTGTTCCGTTTCCTGCTGTTCGCCGGCAAGCACCTGGCGAGTCAAACTGAACGTCCTACCATGCGCCATATTGTTTATATTCCGTAAATATCTGTCACTATCTTAATTACGTCTTCGAATAAGCAACCAACACACCAATAACACTACTTAAATACACGCACTTTCATAAAATATAAAATTTATGTTTGCTCTATGCCATAAGCACACTACCACCACTGTAAACTGGAACTTCTCAAATGGTGTACTATTCGCTACTAACTGTCGGCTGGTTAGGAATGTTCTCTTCCAAAAATACGTTTGGAAATCACAGATAGTGTCTGCGTTGATGACGTGCGTCAGTTATTTTAGTCGTCTCTCTGCATCACACAGGAATTGGACCCACCACCGAGATTAAATTTTACAAAGTTTACACTTACACACGAAATTCGTAAACTGTTTGTCAAATGAACGTGAAAAACTTTCTTGGAAGAAACACAAGAAACCAAAATAATTTTACTGGTCCATAGAGACATCGATTCTTCAAAGCAAAGAAAAATTATTATCTTTATTTTTGTGAAGCTAATTTCATTAGCAGAAGTACGAGTGAGTAGAACCGCGAAGTTTTTGTTTTGATTTTCTTCCGAATATAAAAACAAATGAACATGCTTGAAACAATTAGAACTTTATCATAACAATTATGGCCGTAAAACAAATCAAGAGTAGTCAAAACTTCTGTCAGTATCCATCCTCACAGTGGTGGCAAAACAGTGGTGTTATCTTAATCAAGTTATCTTAATTTTACATGCTATTAACAAATAATAGTCTTCCTATCTTTTATATCATCTCATATATGAGCTTCATTCAGTACATCATTACATTCTGTAGCACTAATGTTTATTTTATCATACGATTCACTTCAAATTTTCAGATTATTTTCATTACTTTTTTTCTTTCACTGTGTGGGACAATCTAACAAGCCCCGCTTTTTGATTGCCCGCAACACATTTACCTTCGTGTATAAGTGAACAGTGTTTGAGGCTTTTCCTGTGCAGTATTTCTTATTTGTATTTTGTTCATTGTAGGCCCTTTCACTAGATATTGTACATGAAACTATTGTAAATGTGTAATGTGAAATAAATGACATGACTTGACTTACAACTTATAACTTAAAACCTCGATATCAATCGCTCGATAATCTGTCGAAAATGTAAGTGAAAATGCCTGTGAAAAGTTATGCCAGCTACAGCTGCAAAGTTATGAAGCTCACAGCAAGCTTTGAGATCAGTAGATCGTATTACTGAAGCCGTCTTTATGCTGTACCACGCAGTCGGCTATCCCATTCAGGATAAAGGCATTCCACTGGTTAAGTTTAAACATAATTTATTATAGGATTGGATCAGACAGTTTGAACTACATGATTTAGGATCCTCACCATAACAGACTATATACACTATTTACAAAAACATTTACAGTAAGAATAGACTATAACTACACAAGCTGACAAGTTTTACTACAAGATTACATTAGACATTAGTAGAAAATGACGGTTAGAAAATATTAATGTACGAATATTTAAGACTGATGCATTTCATATCAGATAGAAACTACTGGAAGCGTTTAGTACGTAATATAAAGTCATGTATACATTGGAATATTTTACAGTTAGCAACATAGTTAAATTCATCTTTTCCGAATAATAACAACTTCAACAGATCATTAGTTCCTAAGGCAGCTATATTAAGGTTTTCGGGCAGAAGTATTTCATTTAGTTTATCAAACATAACAACCCTAGTTTGTTGATACAATGGGCAGTGCAACAAAAAGTGTTCAACAGACTCAAATCGAAATCCACAGTTATAATTCGGCAATATTGGATGACCGTTATTATCTTTACAGCCTTTACAGAGAAAAGGTCAAAGTTTAGCTGAGAAAATCCGATTCCCATGCGCGTATGATGCACTGAAATTGGAGGTTTAGCAAATGAAAAATGTTTGTTACGCATTGTTTCTTAACCATTCCATTGGTTTCTATAGGGCAGGTGGGGAATAAATCCAGGAAAAAAAATCAGGAATCCTAGCGTAGTTAAGCTAATTAGTGCAACTCACTTGTTACGCAGAATGATTTTAAATTAAATGGCTATCGTGATAGTGGCTATAATATTATATCAGTGGCTACGTATAGACAAAGCAAATTCCATGTTAAAGCAGAGCAGGACTCAATCTCAAACTACAGGTCAAAACAATCTTTAAATACTCTTTAAAATATTGAAAGGAAACATACTATTTCTTTCAAAAATGACTTACGCGAAAGAATTCTTACCACACAAACACAATTTCAAGTTCGCGCCGCTATTTCATGCATTTCTCGATTCGCTAGTTAGACGGGCACTAACACCTCCATTTCGGAAACGCATTGTACAAAAAAACAGGTGCTGTACGTCTCAGCTCAGATGTGTTAGTTTGTGACGAACTACACACGTTCGACATCTCGTGAGTACAGCGGTAAATTTGAAACTTGAATTTTTATCTTAAAACCTGCTTAGTTTTAGTACAACACACTGAATATCTTACAGCAGCACTGTACTTCAATTTTTGCTTTCACAAACACGTGCTTCACGCTCGTAGAATATTTTTGCTGTGGAAAATTATGTTAGTTTGTGACGTCACCAATAGTTGGGCTCGTCCGCCGTTAAGTTTTTAATCTACTATTTAATTATTAGAAACGCTTTTGCAGTATTAATTGTGTTAAAACGTATACTTTTATCGGACTTGAAAATGGGGTTAGTATATGAAAAATTATCAGGTCTTCCTTTAATGACACGTTAATGGATGAATTCATTGACTACATTTAGCACAAACAGAAAAGGCCAAATTTTTGAAAAAGCACGAAAAAATCGCAAAATAATATTTTGCTTGACAGACGCAACGTGAAAAAACGTTGAATTTCTTCTTTTATGAGGCCTCATAACTAACATCTCTTTACACCAAAATACCGTCTCTGAAATTAGTTGCAAATATCTGTGCTAACAGAAAAAATTTAACCTCCAATAGTGATGAATTGATCTCCATCAAAAGGTATACTTTCCTTACTAGTTACTAGTGATTTTTTTAAAATTGTGTGGAGAAATCACAGTTAAATTATACTAATTGCATGATGCTTCAATCGTTTTAGCGATAAAGAACATGTGTGATTAAAGTGCTGAATTATTCGAATCTATAGTTTTGGATTCGAATCGAGTTCGAACTAAAAAAACCTCGTTCGAATCGAACTCGAACGTTTGATGCTCACACTTAAGTCCCATTTCTTGAAAGTGCAAAAAAAGCGTCCTACCTTTTCACACAAATCTTTATTATCACGAGATGGCCAGCTAACTAAAGATTACGCAACTGTTGAAAAATACAGAGCGGTCACGTAAGCGAATTTCAAGCAAAATGGAACAGAATCAGCCGTCGAATTTGCCACATCTATATTTATAGCCATAACAAGGGCCTCAGCTTTAGCAGACGGGGAACGTTTGTTAGCTTGAATATGCACAAGATAGCAGCTGCAAAACTCGCTTACACAACATATGTTGACAGATAGAAGCCATAGTCAGAACGGGTAAAAAGTACACACCAACATGGGTTTCTTTCCTTAAATTTATCTAATCAGAACTCGACTGCTTCTTAAATGAGGTTACATTATGAATTCAATTCAATTTTAATTTATTTTCTCTTTATAATAGTACAATAAAACATGATTAACAAAAGAATCGCTAATAAGTTTTGAAGAACGGTTAAAATGTTTAGATAGATCTAGAACTAGAGAAAGGATAGCGAAAAGACTATAAAGTCACCTAGTCTGCTATCCTTTACCGAATAGTGATTAAAAGATTTTTTAGACACTGGTGGGCATTAATGTTATCAGTTTAATTTAGGAAACATTAATAATTTTTAAAATTATGACATTTGCTATATAATCCAGAGAAAAGAATATACATGTAGTTTAATTAGGGGGCAACAAAATAAGGTCAATGTTGATTAAACTAAAAATTACACTTAGATTTTACGTGAAATACAGGTGAAAATTGTTATGAAATGATAAAAACACTTTGGGTTAATAATGCTATTAATCAACAACAGGAGTTAAATACATTTTGATTTGAGTTCAACTTCATTATTTCTAGCGAATTGATGAATTTGCTTGTGTTTAATCACACACATTGTCTCTAGGTTGCAGTTCAATTTAGATCTATTTCATTTACAGACTTTAAAGTAGATTTCATTTTCCAGAGTATCAGGTTGGACTGCAGTAACAGTTAATAGCAAGTGAAACGGTTTATGGGAAGCAGGGCCTACTTCAGCCTAAGTGAGGCCCGCGGAAGTGGGGCGTGTGAGGCCCCGTCGGGGAGGGGAGGGGAGACCGGGCGCCACCATGATTGGCGCCCAGAGAATTTTTGAACTGCTAGAACGCCGGAGAAGCATTTTCGAAGAGAAAATATGGAGTTATACAGCTGTTAAAGGAAAGAACAATTGAATGTTCGCTTAAAGAAAAAAAATGTTACCTCGGCGCGAGGCCCCCTGGATGGTGAGGCCCCGAGGAAGTATCCCCACTTACCCCCCCTGAAATAGGCCCTGATGGCAAGTGAAGTTTTACCGTGACAGCATTCATGATGCAATTTATCCAGTCACAAACTCAGTGTTTGCCCGTTTAATAAATAGCGTTAGATGAAATGATACAGCGGAGTCGAGAAAATCTAAGTTATTTTTCGTGAAAGTGGTTTTAAAGCAGCTCTGATGGCAAAATATGACTGTGTTTAAAAATGTAGTTTAGAACACTGCTTGTATCCATATTACCTGACAAAGCTGAAACGCCAATAAAATGTCGAAAAATTAAGTAATTCTTGCCTATATCACTCAATACTGCTGATATCATGGAAGTATAATCTGGCCTGAGGGTATGAATTGTCCTAGGCCATAATGTACCCGGGGTATAATCTGGCCTGAGGGTATGAATTGTCCTAGGCCATAATGTACCCGGGGTATAATCTGGCCTGAGGGTATGAATTGTCCTAGGCCATAATGTACCCGGGGTATAATCTGGCCCGAGGGTATGAATTGTCCTAGGCCATAATGTACCCGGGGTATAATCTGGCCTGAGGGTATGAATTGTCCTAGGCCATAATGTACCCGGGGTATAAGCTGGCCCGAGGGTATGAATTGTCCTAGGCCATAATGTACCCGGGGTATAAGCTGGCCCGAGGGTATGAATTGTCCTAGGCCATAAATTTACACAAATTATACCAGTCTATGCATCAAAAGCCCCAAAATAATCTTGGAATTCTGTATGTCAAGTAAGGAGGCAATACATTTATTTGATTAAATTGTAAATGAATGTGACGTAAAAAAATTATGTCTTTTCGTCAGAAATCATTCTTTGAGCAGCACAAGGCAACCTGGCGCACTGGTAACGAAACATTTTAAAAGAAAGAAGCAAATTTAACCAAGCTGCAATAATGAAGCAGTATTGCGCGAGATACCAGTGATGTCACGCTGTACCTCATTATTAATGTTATTTTCAACTGTCGCATATAGTAAACTAAAAATTATTAAAGCAGGTGTGGACAAAGATATAATTTGAGCTCAATATTAAAAATGCTGCGCTACTTTAAGCTGTTCACGTGAATCTATTTTATTTTAGTAATTACTTTCTCTTCCCTCCACCCCATTCTCTCTCCTTCTTTCCCTCTCTCTCTCCCTCTCTCTTTCTCTCTCTCTCTCTCTCTCTCTCTCTCTCCCCCTCTCTCTCTCTCTCTCTCTCTCCTCTCTCTCTCTCTCTCTCTCTCTCTCTCTCTCTCCGCACTCCCCGTACTCTCCTCTTCATCCCCCTCTGTCTCACTGTTAAGGCTTTCAGTGTGTCAGGCCCAAAGTCGTGATTAATGTTTGCCACAGTACTATTCAGCTGGTGCCATCTATCCACAGATGACAAAACCAATTTTTACAACTCAAAACAGTCACAATCGCAGACGATAATTTTTTGTTTAAAATAGCAATATCAAAAACAAAACAGAATTTATGCAGTTTACCGTTTCTATATTCGATTAAACTAATTTTAATTGTTTGGTTTCTAATAAAAAAAGGCTAAAATAATCTATAGTATCTTATCACTGTCTAAGTATGGCCAGAGAATGTAATAACCGCAAGCGGAATGTACAGCGCGAGTATAAAAATTCCTGGCATAATCTCAAGTAAAAATCTGCATGCAACTTATCATGGGGGGAAAAGGGAATCCGTGATACCAACCGTCCTCGAGCAACGTGCAATAAACAAGAGCAAAATTAGCCAACACAGCAAAATACTAGGAACTTCGTTGAGTTTACTGGATGGGAAAGCATGATAGGATGGTATGGTTTTAAAACCTGGCTTCAGCAAGTCCAGGCAGCTGCTATTCATTACCGTTGCTCCCCTTGAGCGGGTGATAATTCGACTAATTTTGTAAAACTATGTCACGAAGATTTTGCATATTGTGTTTTTTGTTCAAGGGGGTGTGCGCCATTTTATTCCAGTGGCAAAATTCGATTTTATGCGTGATGAACAATTTATAATTTTAAATAAATCTTTTTGTATTAAATAATTGGAACTTATCCGTGATTGTATTTATAACTTGTAACAAATCGATCCAACGAAAATCTCTGCACTTTCGATTAAAATGGCACTTTGTACAACAGTTCGTTTTGACTTTTGTCATAGCAATCTCTTACATCTTTTTAATCCGGTACATCAATTGGCGCAAAATGCTGGCTCTTCCTCAAAGAGTGAGTACTTCAAAGGCAAAAAACTGGTACAAAGCAACGGCACGTCGAAAGAAAGAAAGTCAGTACAAAAAAGATGTCTCTTCCTTACTTACTGTCGAGCAGTAAACTAGAACAGAAACGATAGTAAAGACTAGCAAAATCCCCGCCAAATTTTTTGCGTATAAGTACACTTATAATCAATAACGCGCGAACATCCTAAATAGTCGTCATTTACAACGCGAAGCCAGTAGCAGCAGCTTTTACAGAATTAAAGTTATAAGGTTATAGTCAGAGTATAATGGATGACGTCAGAACAATGGCTTTGCGCCAGCAGTTTTCCAAGCGAAAATCGTGCGAAATGGAACCTCCAATCAACTCATCACAGCTCCTCAGGAAGCAAGCGTCCTAAAATACAGTCCACATCATCGTGTAGCCCTGTTCTTCCTCTTTCTAAAGAGCTATATACCTCCTTTCGAGAGCTCCACCGAGCGCCGCTAGAACGTTTTTCCTGCAGGCTGTTTGATCAAAATTTCGAAAAAATCCGGAGTTGGGTCCGGGAAAATGCCCGTTACGTTGTGCCGTGACCCTCCTGCGAATTCTAAATATGCCTACTACACCCACCGCTGAACGGGCTATCTATCCATAGCCAGCACCACCCCCGGCTCGTTCCCTATGTGCGATCCAGAGAATAGCAGCGGCTTGTAAAGGTGAAGAAAAGGCATGTTTGGAATTCTATATCTTCTAATGTCAGAATAGCATCACGCCTACCTAGATTTAAGAAGGAGATGAAATCATGTCTCTTAAATACATTGAATTGAATTTAATTTAATTTAAATTTATTGACTAACAGGGATAAAGCATATTAATAATACATCAGGTACAAAGTTGTAAAGAATTAGTTCAAATTAGAAACAATTCTTGTTACTTATGCAAACCTGCAAAGGTCGACAAATGTTACATACATTACAATCACGTTTTTCAATACAATTCTTGTTAACTTACTCAAACCTGTAAAATGTTACATACATTACAATCATGTTTTTCAATACAATTCTTGTTAACTTACTCAAATCTGCAAAGTTTGACAAATGTTACATACATTACAATCACGTTTTTCAATACAATTCTTGTTAACTTACTCAAACCTGCAAAGTTCGACAAATGTTACATACATTACAAATCACGTTTTTCAATACAATTCTTGTTAACATTGCATGACGTCATGTACCAAACGTAAATCAAGGGAAGAAAAGGCAATGTTAAATTATGTCTCAAAAGACTTTCCGTGCAAATCTATATTACTTAGATTTTCGCTTACTTGCTAGAAAGACTTATGTAACTAAAAAAGAAAATTATTAATTATTTAAAATGTTTTCGAAAAATGGGTAAAATGTTGTTGACTCACCCTCCAGGGTGCACCACTCACTAACCAAAAAGCGTCTTTTTAATCTTATTGACAAGATACAGTATTTTAAAACTTTATTTAGTTAGTGACTTGAGCGCTACGAATGCTCTGGTTATTTTTTCAAACTTTACAAAATGTTATCTAAACTTGTTTCAAATGACCTGTCGTGAAAATGGCTGCGCCTAACGGTCATCGCGGGAGTTTAAATTTAGTACACGTTTTATACAGCGTGACCTGCCGATTGAATGCCTGCATGCAAAAAAGCAGTATGTAAGCGATATAAAATTTCAAAACGAATTTTTCAAGCTTTGTTTCAAGTTTTGTTGTGCTTTAAGCACGGTGATACAATGTGCATTTCCAAATTAAACAAGGTGTTTATGCCAAATACAGTACGCACCGCCTATTAGATTCACGGTTAATACATTCAGTCGCTTAATTGACTCAATATTTTACTTCGCGTACTTAAAATAAGAAACTTGTGTGACCAAGAGCTTTAATATAGATAGATAGATATTTTATTTCTGAAAATCAAATTTCCAACATGAGAATTACAAACTCGACGCATACCCGATGGTTTTATCAGCGGGCAGAGCTCGGGTAATGATTTCCAGATCATACTAACAATTTGACTCAACATAGCTGCACAAGGTATATACACAGATATACAAATTTAGTTGTAAACTCTATGAAGGGAAAAGAACTATTTACTAAGCATTTGTACACATGTGATAAACAAATATTTTACCTATATGATAATCACAGTGATGCGGTTATATGTCCGCTAACAAAGCTATACTATTTAATTCAAAAATCTATGCATACAGTCATAAACGAAATTTCCAATTGACATTAATTCTCCGTCAAACAAATTTGCAATATTACTATAATTTAACGGGTACAGTGATCTATAAAGTGCATTTTCATGGCGCTCGCACAAAAAATGCTTTTCTGTCTGAATTTCTCCACAAAGACACAACCTGCGCTCACGAGGTACATTTGCCCAACGACCTGTTTCTATAGCTAGATTGTGTGATGAGACTCTTATTCTTGTGATGATTATACGTTTGTGCCCAGGTAACTCTGTGTTCCCATACATTGGATGCACAGACAAATTGGGATTTATTTCCAAATAAGTCTTGCATTTTGCACTGCTTTGATGTCAACTTGAACCGTCTTTGAATGTTTCAACAGCTAGACAATACAACCTAGTCTCATACAGAGAACGAGAGTCTGTTTGCCTAAGCAATGTTGCATAAGATGAATGGTAATAATTTTTGCAGAGGTGACCGAAGGGTTCAGCTTAACCTAATTATCGAAGGTTCCTCTAAATTTTGGTGGTAACTCATCAATTCAAAAACAGTCGTCTGCAATTATCAGTAAAATTGGGCCTTTAGAATGTTTCTCGTGTTTAAGTGCCGAACAGAACAAACAAAGGACGCCCCGATTAAAGACACGTGTGCTGCTCCATATTACGATATTTGTTTACATTTGGTATTCAGTTGAAATACGAATATTCACGTAATTAATATCTCTTATACGATTTCGGAGAATAAAAAAATTCCACAGTGTCCACAGGAATAACCTTATAAATTAGTTTTGTTTTATATTTAGCCATATGAACGTCCTAATGATTTTCTAATAACCCGGTTTCGTGGCGTATAATACCATGCACAACACCCAGATACAGCTGCGCCAATAATTCAACAAATTTTTCAGGTTTAGCTAAAGTAACAACTTGACAAAATTAATGAGATTTAGCTGCGCCAGTGTTTAGCTACGTGGTTTCGAGAGTTACGAACAAGAGGGTTTCAATAGATCATTCGTGTTTAGCCATAACAAATTACAAAAAATATCGTAATGTACTGCAGTTACAGCTAATTTAAAGCACAAGAAAACCCGTCATGAACACAAAGCTTAAAAATTTCGTCTTATATTACTTACATACTGCCTTTTTACATACAGGACTTCAATCGGCAGTAACGCTGTATGAAAAATGTATATTTAAACTCCCGCGATGACCGTTAGACGCGGCCATTTTGACGACAGGTCATTTAAAACGAGTTTAGATAACATTGCGTAAAGTTTGAAAAAATAATCAGAGCATTCGTAGCGCACATGTCATTAAATGAGTAAAATTCTAAATAGCTGTATCTTGTCAATAAGATTAAAAATACGTTTTTGGTTAGTGAGTGGTGCACCCTGGAGGGTGAGTCAGCGACAATTTTACCAATTGGTGAAAACATTTTAAATTGTTAATAATTTTTATTTTTAGTTACATAAGTCTTTCAAGCAGGTAAGCAAAAGCTAAGTAATATAGATTTGCATGGAAAGTTTATTGGGACATAATTTAGCATTTCCTTTTCTTCCCCTGATTTACGTTTGCGTAGTGACGTCGGAACACATCAACCATTGTTTGTTTGCGCAATAATGAGTTTTAAACTAGTGAACTTGCCCGAAGAAATGGTTTCTAGCAACCGCAAAATTGTCTAAAATGCAGTAAAATGCACGTGTGGCCAAGACTTTCTGGCGTTTAGCTGTGTCCGGTGGGAAAATTAGCACGCACGAAACTTAGTAAATTTTGTATGAACAATGGGTGGGCTGTACACTTAACAGTCTCAAATCAGTTTTATGTTTGACTATCCACATTTTGCTGGGTAGATAATCTTGACACTAAATAAATTAAGCTTAAGTAATGGGTCATCCATTGCAGTGTATTAACTAACTTTTAAGATATGCGATATTACAATCAAATACAATGAATATTACCTAGGTATTTATTATTTATATATATACACACACATATATATATATATATATATATATATATTTATTTATTTATTTATTTATTTATTAAAGCAGAATTTTTCACGTTTGGGGACGTCTATGTACCTGAATTTAGATCTCATTTGAGGTCTCCAAAATGTGCTTAAATACAGGATAATGTGTTGGTGGAGCTTACAGCGCTCGCCTCAAACCCCCTAGCTGCTTATGCGTCAATTTTTAACTCTGGTGGCGCCCATGGTTTCCCCGATGGTAAATTTTATACTTGTTATCTCCTGTTCAGTTAAATTCTTGTCTCTGTGCAAAACTGTCACGTTTTCATTTATATTATTTTGACATGTTCATTTCTTTGGACGCCTTGATACTTCAAAACTGACTAGTTTTCGGTCTTTACTGTGTGTGTGTCATGCAGAGAACGAGAGTCGGTTTGCCTAAGCAATGTTGCATAAGATGAATGGTAATCATTTTTGCAAAAGTGACCGAAGTGTTCAATTTAACCTAATTACCGAAGGTTTCTCTAAGTTTTGGTGGTAACTCATCAATTCAAAAACAGTCGTTTGTAATTATCGGTAATATTGGGCCTTAAGAATGTCCAAAGTGGTGCGACAAAAAATAATTTGTAGGTTGTACTGCAACAAAGAAAACATAATGCTAATGCGTTTTATATATATATATAATCTTTATTTGCCATTAAAATACATTGATAATCACTGATAAAAACTTTACAGAGATGATCAATCAGTGTTAGTTAATAAAAACTTACACTGCTGAAGGCAAATGCGTCTGTGCAATCTAAACTTCTGTGCAGTAATGGAAAGTAACGACGAATAAAATCAAACATATTTACAACTATGCACAAAAAATGAAAAACTATGATTTAATTAATATGGCCGTGGATACATAAATTCTGAATTAGCGTGTATGTTGTCGTACAGGTGTGATGGTATTTCATATCTGGTTAATATTAGTGATTTTAATTTTGTTTTAAATGCTGATAGGGACTTGATTTGTTTAACCTGTAATGGCAGAGAATTTCAAAGTAGAATTGTTTGTTTGACTACAATTAATACAATTTTAATACAATTAATAAAAGCGACATACACAAAATTACAAATACTTACTGTCTGCAGTGACGGGGGAGCGTTTTTTGTTATCGTCATGTCCGCGAACGATTCTAGACCCTGCATGGACGCTGACAAAGATGCCGCGTTTGCTACCTGCAAAAACGACATCTTCTCGACAGTCTCAAAAACTCTCACACACACACACTTCGTTCACTTCATGTTTAGAATGTACTCGCACGATCTAGTTTCCCGCCCCGCACGACGTGTAGGATATTTTTAGCTGATCAGACCCCCGCAGAAAGTTGACACTAGGGCCACATTGCACAGCAAAAAGGTTTTTGGTTTTATCTTCTGCAGATTCTTGTTGATGAAGCAACAACGCTGTATGGATTTTCCGAAGCCGCTTGGTGTAAAAGTTTGTCCGCTAAGGTTCGGTAAACATCGTGCTGGTTACTGGAAACCGAGAATTTTACAACTATACCAACAGTTTACTTGAGCAAGGAACGCTTGACCTGGTTAACTGAACTTCATGAAGCCGTTCAATAGTCCGCGCATTGAGTCTTCTAAATCAAACAAATTTATTTTCCCTCAACATCTTATCACCGTTATCATCATCACCAACACTACTACTTTCACCACAACTACCGCCGTCGCCACTAGCGCCACCACCACTCGGTAATGGTATGACTCTTGCCACTTAGGAATTCGACAATACTTTATTATACGCATAAGTCGGTTAATTGATTTATTTTCGCAATTCATTACTGTGTTAATTATATTTATTCAATACTAAGGGAAGGAGAAATGGATGACTAATCATGGTGAGTACTTGGCTGCAAAAGTTAAGCAACACCGGGCTTGTTTAGTAAGCGATATGGTGACCGCCAGGAAAACTGTGTCTTCGCAGTTGATATGACATACTTATCTCGTTGAAGGAGTATACGTGACTAAACATCATGACTAAACCTTTACCGGTTCAGGGCCTCATGTCAGAGGGTAACCTTGATACCTGATAGGATTTCGACATCGCCTCCGATTTCGAATAATTATTTTTCCACATTAATGCAACTGTTTGGGTTTTGTAGTGCCAAACAAACAAAATCATCAGTACTGGTTAGTATAATATTTTATTGTTCGTGCACCAACATCAAGGCCGTGCCCTTTCGTCATTTCACTTGATATTTGACACGCTTTGATACGCCATTTCCCAAATTATACATTTTATATCTTCAGCATCAAATCGTGAGTTAAACACAAAATTTATCAATACGTCATTGATTTTAAGGCATTGAAACTGGAATGACAGGTATTTAAAACTAGAATGCTGATATTGAAGCCATATGTCACCACCTTACAGGTAAGAACAGGTATCTCAACTTAATCTAACCAAAACCGCACATTGAACTATGTGTTATATTATTTGTTACATTGTTATAGCAAACTATTTTGGTCATTTAATGAACAAAACTTTAACTGCTGCACATTGGCTTGCAGAATGCAGAGATACTATAAAAATACCACCACCGCCACCACTACCGCCACCACCAACCATCCACCACCACATTTTCCTTCTGCTGCTCTTTCATTTTGTTCCAATGGACTGCAATTTGCTTTATGCCACTTAAAGGCTGCTTACATTTATGTCTTGAGCTACATGTTTTTCTCAAGTACAACTTTAGTAATTGCTGACCTGAAAAATTACTAAAACACTAAATGCAGACTTTTTTCTTCCTTTGGCTCTAGGTCCTCATAACATTAATTTTAAATACGTAATAGTTAAATTGTTATCTAAAGATAGTCATGTGTGTCTCTTCTTTCCCATTATTGAACATTATTTTATTATAAACTAATACATTCGTATAATACTTCAATTTTCATTCGTCTTAAATGCAAAATCTGATAATTTTTAATTACCTGGTACATGTGCATTAACTAATTAATTATATTCTTACTTACTTACTCACTCACTCACTCACTCACTCACTCACTTACTCACCCATCCTTGTCACTCACCCATCCAAGTACTAACCCGCCTCGTCGTTGCTTAACTTCGGTGATCAGACGAGAACCAGTGTCATCAACCTGTTTTGAACAACCGGTATTTTCAACGCCGTAATTGTGTATAAGCAGATGCGCGTGATATACAAGAATTGCAAACTTGCTACATAGGAACATGTACTCATGCGTATAAATTCTCCTCAAATACCAGTAAAATTCACACTAAGTTACGTTTATTAATAATAATCAGTACACAAATCGGTAACAACAGTATACAAACATGTTTAATATTAGCCTATATAGATTCCATTTTTTACGTTTTTAACAACGGTAGTGAACGACTTAAAAAAAGACTAAAATTCGGATTTCCGTGATAAGTAATCTAGCTTGTCGCCTAGGATTCATAAATTCCTAAGAAATTCACAGTCTTAAGGCTCATCACAGTCAGAAAAATAGAGCAATGGCGGAGAGAACCAAAAGACGGGTAAAATGTCATACAACTACTATAGCTATAGCTCACGAAACGCCAAAATGCTAATGTATTGAAGGATATTAGGTGCACCTGTTTTAGAGCTTTCACTCTCTCCGGTTAATTAACGTCTTTAATGAGGCGTGGCATGGTCGCACACATCACGCTTCTTAGTCATAATTATTTTGTCTGTCTAAATTTACATGGAAACTTCATTGGCTGCTTGGCGAGCTGGAGTGTTGCCATCAGTGATTGCAAACAGGGCCTATTTCAGCCTAGGCGAGGCCAGGGGAAGTAGGGCGTGTGAGGCCCCATCGGGGGGTGGGGGGTGGCTTGCGCTACCGTGCTTGGCGCCTAGAAAATTTTTGAACTGCTAGAACGCCGGAGAAGCATTTTCGAAGAGAAAATATGGAGTTATACAGTTGTTAAAGGAAAGAACAATTGAAAGAAAAACTGCTTTATTCTCAAGACCCCACTTCCCCCCCCCCCACCTTGAAATAGGCCCTGATTGCAAACCAAAAATACTCGTATCATCATGTTTGCGAATACAGATTACAGTAGAGCAGCTGAGAGAAAAGTTCATTTTTAATAGATGATAAATCTTATTTATTGTGTGTTCACTATCTATAGTGCGAAAACACGACAATCCAGCAGTATCAGTTACTTTTATCATTAACAGATTAAAGAGCAAAAAATTTAGTTCTTGATTTTATCTAAGACAAGTTGCGGCTCGTAGCTAAAATTAGTGGGGGTGCTGCTGCAGAAAATTTTTAGCAATTGTTTTAATACTGTGTAAAACAAAACAAACATATGTAATTTTAATGTTGTAATTTTAAACAAAAAACAAACATACGAAAATTTATACATAAGCTTGATATAATCCTAAACAAAACATATTTTTCGCTCACTAATAGCGTAAATTTTCGCAGTTCAAGTTCGATCCATTCAGGGTAAGCACGTGACAACTGACAACAAACTGTGTGAGCAACAGTACTTTCTCTACCTGGGCTCAGTCATATGGACATAGCCGCATGCGCACAACAGCTAAACACGGCAATACTAGAGCGCACTGTCTTGGGCTGCGAAGCAAACAGTACTACCCTCACGTGCTCTGGTTTCATACAAGTATAAAGAAAAAAGACTTATTATATTGAATATTATCGATAATATTGAGTGACAATAGGTGGTGCAGCACTTCCACAGTACCTATACACGAGCCGCTACTGTCTCAGACTTACAAGTCAAAATTAATCTCGCGTGGGTCACGTTTTATATGTCTAATAAGTTTACAAAAACGTCTCTGTTGTGTTTTGTTACTCTCGGAAGACTCGTAGAGAAAACCATAAAACATGCTGTCAAATAAAACTAGTTTATTTAGCGAGAATTCTACAACACAAAAGTATGAAGGCGCGTTGAGTGTACAAGAAAAAGTGTAAGTATACGTCCGTGTGAGATCTGCGTGCTCTGTGTGCTCTCGTGTCGGCGGCCTGCTTCGCCTTATATAGCGCGCTGTAGAAACTTCCAGAACAAATGTTCGAGAACAATCCAGACGGTAAGGCGGTCATTCCGACGGAACATTCTACGATATTCTATACAATTCTAATTGACGCCAGCGATCTCCACAACAGTCTCCATTCTGTAGACAAGTTTTCGACTGTAATATCATATCTTAGGTGCTCAAGGCTCTCCACGTTTCAGCTTTTCAACTTTTCAAGATTCTAAAAATCTAAAGCTTTTAACTTAGAACTAGAAAACGTCTGTTAGACTTGCTATAACAGTGTATCCTGTTGTATCCCTCACGACTGACCAGCCCTCAGAACTTTGAACCGCTCTACAATCGTTATCTATGACATTATTGGGAAGCTTATTGGGATGTACATTAACTGTCTTCTTTGTATTAATAATTATTATTAATAATTTTTCTATTCACTTCTACTCTCAGTTACTATTATTTGTTGACATGTATGATAATTTCTTTTCTCTTTGATATAGTCACGTAAACAGTTATAACAGCTAACTTATTAAAATTTCCTTGCAATTAATTTAATGCAACTAGTTCAGTCACAGGCACTTTCACCAGAGCAGCAACCATATCTATGGCTGAGACATTGAGCCGATTTTGATTTTTCGTTTGTGTCTAAGCCAAGATCTTCCATATTGTTTCTTGTATTGTAGGTTTTTTTCATTTTATGATTGTTTATGCGAAAATTTCTGGGTTTATTATATTTATATATTATATGTCTTAGACTAAAATTATATGTGTTACTAAAATAGATCGCCGTGCACAGTTTGTTAGTTCCTAATCATCGTTTGTAAAGATTCTGACGTCCTGAATGTAAGTAAAATCGAGGCGTCTACTAACTTGCATGCAATGAATTAGTAGAGTATTAAATATTATGGCAGTTATTAGTCAATATTATTATTGCACTTGGTACCTGCAAACATTACGTGGGGTACGCTTTACATTTCCTGTGTACCGCCTCGCCTTGTGCTGTCTCACCTTATACCATCTCGCTGTGTACCAACTGCCATCTTGATGTATACACTGTGTGTACTTTGCATTGACGTTTGTACCGCTTCACGATATACAACACCTCATTACATGCAAGGTGATACATAGTACCATGATATATGGCGAAGCAGTATAGAGCAAGTGGGTACAAGACGAGGTAGTACGTGATCCCACAGTGTACGGCCTGACTGAAAAACATGTTGCACCGCGCTAATGCCTACATATTTGATCACAAGTTATGTTCGAATGCACTTCTGGGAGTTACATCAATTGTGAACCAAAATTGGGAATTAAACCAAGAAACACAGATATTCCGATAATTATTTTAAATACAGTGGAATTAATATCAAGCAGTTGTCAGTTGTAAATTAGTTACCAATAGCAATACATGAACAACAAACTGATACACTTGATACCCACTAAAGAAGCGTTAATGTGTTTAGGTAACAACTATCACAAACTAAAACATGTCTCCCTTGTAAACTATGACCGAGCATGTGCGTGATCATTTGACGCAATCAGTTGCAGTTACTGCACTGACTTATGATCTTCCATATTGCTAGAAAAGCATCCTGTTCAAATCCAAACTTTCAGCTAGAATGGCAGCTTTGCATCAGTATGCAGCCTTTAAAGGTGTTACTTTTGCATATAAACAGCTCCACTCACAGCAGTATTGACATTTAGCACATACTGTTTTTTTACTGGTATAAGTTTATGATATTGGTTGTATTCCAGTAATTGTTTATGCATCATTGTATGCTGTTGTCCTTTCATTTAGTGTGTCGCTATCTATTGATTTATTTTATAAATATGTGATTAGTTGAGTTAGGATGTGTGAAAAAGGCTTTTGTCGATATATGTAGCAACATAAACCAAATTCCTTTAGTGGCACAAACACTTTATTATTGACTGTCTTTTCTGTACTCTACGTTGTGACTACTAGATTAAAACTGTAAAAGCTCAAATCAGTTGAAACTGGTTAAATTTGGGCAATGCAAATCAGAAACCAGTCAGGTGAGAAAATGATTCACTGTAGTCTAACTTGCTGTAAAGTTGTAATGTTGCTAAAAAGTTTATAAAGTTCGTAAACAGTTCACGACAGGGTGGCTTTACTTAGTACCATATAATGGTGCATTCTTTTTCCACAGTAATCTTAATAAAACGTGACTATGCTCAACAGGTTACTGAACAGTTTATAATCATGATCACAGTTTTTCTTAGTTCTCGCTCCATTTCTTCTTTCATTCACTACTCCCCCTCCCCACTTTTATGTATATATTATCATTATTTCAATTATTAATCACTTCTTTAAGATTTCCACGTACAGTTTGGCCTGTCAAGCTATGCTTTTAGGCTCAAACTGTATGCATCAAAATTATTCTGTAATGTAATTTGCACATGTATATGCTGCGTAAGAATCTCTTTTGTAATTTCTGGATAATATTGCATTTATATTTATATTTACTTCAGTGAAATTATCTGTATTTTTATTATAGCTGTTAGATGCAGAGTGGAAATAAATAAACTATAAACTATAAGTAACCATATCCAACCATCTCTGCGAGTACACATGATATCATTATTGTATTCTAGTGCTTTTGATTTAGATAGGGATGAGATATCCATGGATCTATCTATGGATGAGATAGATGAATTGAACTGAATTGAATAGTGTGTATTAGGTACTGTAGGTGGGTGGTAAGTTGAAAAAAAACGTGTAACGTAACATGGTAATAAAAAATATTACGCCTTGTACTGGGGTAGTATGTAGTATGGACTGTGAAACTGTTGTAACTCTTTATACAAATTGTTTGTAGCAGTTCAATATATGTGTTGTTATGATCATAATATCCTGCTTTAATGCCAATGGTTGGCCCAGAGAATTCTTGTTTACTTACTTGTAAGTTTATCAGACTGTTGTTCATAAATAAAAGAGTATTTTGAGAGGAATTAAAATTATTAGTGATAGGGACTCTCTCTCTGTCTCTCTCTCTCTCTCTCTCTCTCTCTCTGTCTCTGTCTCTGTCTCTCTGTCTCTCTCTCTCTCTCTCTGTCAGGAATCGCAGATTACCAAATCGGAAACTCAGTTTAAAATAATTTCGAATCTGGATCAAACCCGAATCTCAACTTAAAATAATTTTCGAAGCCGAATCGAATTCGAATCTTGATTTTTTAGGTATTTTTTAAACTGAATATTATTCGAATGGCTTCTGAGGTGCCATTTTCTGCATTCGGTGATCAAAATCCATGTTCGTCTAAGCCACATTGTTGTGGCTTATGCATTGTTATGCTAAAGTAAGCATCGTGATGTGGCAGGTGCTTTTGCATAGCATTTAACGATTTGGACACACAGTCACGGTGAAACTGAATATGACAACATTTGAGTATTTAAGGTATGACAAAACTATCGAAAAAGGCAGTAAATTGAGTTAGTTTCGCCAAAAACTTTAAACGTAAAAGATTGTATAATTGCTTTTGTAATAAAGCGCTAATGAATTGCCTCTGCAGTCGAACCTTTTTAAGAAATTCTGCTGAGTTGGTTCTGATCTAAAATAACACAGAACTTCAGCAAATGAAATCAGAGCTCTGATTCAGAGAATAAGCTTCCAATCATCAAATCCTTAATTAGGGAACAGTATGGTTTTTGTTTAGGTATTTCGCATTGCTCAGCTGAAACTCAAAACAAAAGTGGCTGGACTCAACCATTCCATTTTTGTAGTGAGTCTGTCAGTCTGTTAGTTTATTATGCTTGACCTGTCCAGGACAACTACTATGGTAGACCTTTTATACATGAATACATTTAGATGCTACTGTCTTGTGGTTTAGCGGTAATCAGGAGCAAATTGGGTCCAAAAGGCACACGCAACCCTGAGGAAACAGAAGGCCTTGAAGGAAGGGTGTTCAAAACCTTCAAGGGGGAATCTTTTCCTGTCTAGATTTAACTGAGAAATTGATTTCTTTATACTGATAAGAGCAAGACATGTTACTTCATATACAGTACACAGTTTTAAAAACACAAATACAACATTAGATGCAAAATATAATACAAATTACAAGTATTAAATTACACAAGTGTTAAAGTGCAAATTACAAATGTTATGTCATTTTAAAACTACTGCACATTAAGTCGTAAATAGAATTTCTTGGATAGATAACACGCTTAAATGTATTCAGAATTTGCGGTCAGCTGCGAAGTTCAAAGGCTATTCTAGGTTTAATGGCTAGCCTGGCCTGGGAATGACAAAACTTGAAAAATAGTATCATGTGTTTTCAATTTATTTATTTTATTTACTATTATTTAAGTCAGTGTTCAGTGCTTTTAAAGTAATGTAAAATTGTAGACAGGTTCTGCACCGCGTTTTTTTATTCAGCTTGGCTCAGCCGGGATATAGCACTCAACAGCAGGGTTGGTTCTAGTTTAGAAGACTCATGATCAGCAACATTTTGCATTAAACCCTCTAGATCAGGGGTGTGCAAATTGCGGCCCGCCGAGAGATTTTGTGCGGCCCGCGAAGAGATTTGTCAACCTAATGAAAGTGCGGCCCGGGCGATGAACTGAGTGTATCCAGCTGAAGTCCGTCCCAAAGATAGTGCGGGTAGTTTTTTCTACTAGATCGGATGCCATTAACCCTTACAAGACGGTTGTAGCTTAATGTCACTGTACTACACAGACTGTGTGATACATTACTAATATGCATTGTAATGAAATTACCACTATCTGTCCTGAAAGTAGAAATATATGGTTTGTAATATAAATTTTAATAACTTCTAAAATAGTTTCTTGAGTGTAGTAGTAATGATGTACGCAGGTCGGATGCAAAAAAAATCGTTATTGGGCCTTTTTGTACTTGGTTCCTTGATCAAACTGCCTGTGGCCCACAGGAATTGCGGGAAAGTTTAATGTGGCCTGCAGGAATTGCAGGAAAGTTTAATGTGGCCCTGCTAGTCAGATAATTTGCACACCCCTGCTCTAGACCTTTAGCTCGAATTTTTCTGTTTGCAAAAGTCTGTATAATATTGTCTTGTAAATAATTAACTAACTATATAATGAGTAACTAGATACTGTGATAAAATAATTATATACTTTATAGGTGTAAAAACTAACTAGAATCCCACAACCTGTTAGCCTCTTTTGTATATGTTGTAACTAAATTCCTACAAAGTGTATGCAGTGTTTGGGTAAGCCCAGGGCTCACCAGCTGCAAAGTTTCACGTGAAAAGATAGGTAGTATCTATGTCTTCTAGAAACAACAAACGTCTTAGCCACAACTCCCTTGAGAATCTGATCTACCACAAGATATGAAGGAACTAAGGAAAGTTTAAGA
>JAQGDQ010001349.1:32500-45363 GCA_030141605.1 Tubiluchus corallicola
CAACCTCAAGCTGTATGCACATTGAATTCTGGTACATTCATTAAAAATCGCCTTTGTCTTGCCATCTTGCTTTTAGTAAATTGTTACAAACACTTTGGCAAAACAGGAACTTGTGCTGAAATTAATCAACTTGTGTATATTATCTTGGATAATGTATTTGTTGGCATCCTTCTGTCTCGGAAGACAATGGAGTGTGCGCCAAGAGAGTCAGTTATTGATCACATTGATGGAGCTGCAGCGTCGACTGTGGCTGAGCAGTCCGATCCTTGAACCACTGGAGTGGCCTCTCCAGGGCGCACACCTGGGCAAGGTGTATGGAGATCCTGAGTTGCCCAGACAACAGGAACCCCCTCTCTTCCTCCCTGGTGTAGTCCAAAGGAAAGCGGAGTGATACGTTTGGCACCAGGTTGGCTGCAGGAGCTGCCGGAGTCAGTGAGCATGCTGCACTGGTCCGCCTTCGGGGTCTACCCTCCTGGTTTGGAAGGTTTACTCCTTTACACATGACCATTGGGTCACTTGACCTCCTCCGCCCTCTAGCCGTTGGCTGCTTGTGCAGCTCCTCCGCCTAGTGTCGAGATACAGTGTGGGCATCCCGCAAGCCTACAGCACCTGGTATTCCTAGGCGGTCACCCATCCAAGTACTAACCAGGCTCCACGTTGCTTAACTTCGGTGATCAGACGCTAGAACCGGTGTTTTCAACGTGATATGGCCGTAGATTTGGATAATATATACACGGTCTTTATCACACAATGACATTCATAACAAATTTAGAATCCGGTTTGATGCTAAAGTGGATAAAGTGGATTAAAGCTTCGTCCGAGTTTGCCTCAGGCTGCTTAAGCTTTGCACATCATTATTGTGTATTTTTTCAATTATATAAATCACTTCATGTTTTCTCGGATTTATTTTACTAAGTTGTGAAAGTTGAAAAAGGAAAAATGCTATGAACACATTTTCTAAGATTATTATTTCAAAGGCAATGCTAAAACAGGTCTTATCAGTTTTAACAATCAGGCTTAAAGCAGTTCTTTCAATATATTGTTGTTTACTGTATGTTGTATGATAGTTATTAATTTTGACCAAACAGCATGCGGAAAAAACGTTCTAGCGGCGCCTGGTGGGACTCTCGGAAGGAGATATATAGCTATTTAGAAAGAGGAAGAACAGGGCTACACGATGATGTGTGCTATATTTTAGTACACGTCGACTAAGAGGAGTATCGACGAGTTAATTAGATGTAATTATTTATAGGCAATTTTCGCTTAGAAAACTGCTGACGCAAGCCATTGTTCTGACGTCATCCATTATACTCTGTCTATAACCTCATAACTTTAATTCAGTAAAAGCTGCTGGTTTTGCGTTAGGAAAATAAGTGAATAGTAGGTAGGATGTTCGCGCATTGTTGATTATCAGTGTATTTGTAAGCAAAATTTTTTGCGGGGCCTTTGCTAGTGATTCAGATATTTTTAAATTGCATTTATTTTGCTTCGCTAATAAATCGTACAACTAATAATCGCATAACTTCACGTTTGTTGTTTAGCGATTAAACAAAGATGTAGTTATTAAAATTTTAAAACAATAAAGAACATTTTGAAAGAAAGTGAAAAAGTTAGGGCTGAGCTTGGATTTGAACCTCAACCTGGATTTTATCGTTACACAGTAATCTTGAAATTTGGATTGTAAGTAAATAATTGCCACCAGTTTCTTCTAGGTAATAACTTAATCACAAAAATTAATTTACCTTAGTTAATAATTACAGTGACACGTGTAAATTAACCCTTGAAAATGTTGTATTGCCTGGTGATCTATTACAGTTGAATAGGGCCTGCCACATTCTCAAGGGACTGTGTAGTCCAATGGCTATATGATTGGAAATGGAATCCAAAGGTTGCTGATTCAAATCAAGTTTGCTTCCAAATTTTCAATAATCGTGAATTTATTCCATCATTATATGATATCCTATAATTATGTCCAATGGCTATATGATTGGAAATGGAATCCAAAGGTTGCTGATTCAAATCAAGTTTGCTTCCAAATTTTCAATAATTGTGAATTTATTCCATCATTATATGATATCCTATAATTAAAGATACAAACAATTAATTTGCTTGTCATTTCGTTTTGAAATGCAAATCTATGTGGTTAAGTGGTCCTCAGATATACGAGTTTGGTATTAATTTGCCCTATGGCAGTTTTCTAACGCCCACTACATTGTCGAAAGTTTGCCATGTGTTCTGCTTGGGTGAACTCAGTCTTTGCCTAGTTAACAATTCATTCATGAACACGTTTATGTGTGGGAGTTGACGAAAATAATGGTTGCCGATCTGCTGGTAATGACCGTGTCAAATAATCTTGTTTGATATCACAGCATTAACTGTACATAATTAAATTAGATTGGATCCATGAATGCCAGTACTTGGACCTGGTGATGATTTACTCATGACTTGACATTGCTTTAGTTTTTTGCTTCTTATGTTGGTTTGAGTTCTTGATTTATATGTAATTATTAGTTTTGTTTTTTAATGAGTTTAAATTTTCCGTTTTGTTTGCTAATTTAAATTTTGCCTCTTCTCTATGCTCACCCTTAGTAGTCACTGCTTGTGGTGTTCACTATGACTGCCAAGCTTGTAACCAAACACGTGCTTCAGTAGATAAGTGCTGTATTTGAGAAACACTTAAATTGTTATCACCAGTAGTTCTCATATATATATCCGGTTGTCCCTGATTGGGTGGATAGTTATAGCCATAATTTTGTGAGTGTTCATGAATTTTAGATTGCTGTCTTCCTGTTTGTATTGCATTTCACGTTTTTAGATGGTATACTGTAGGTCCCACAACTTGCCCATTCGCCAGTATTACGGGCTTTAAAATATTCATAATTATCTTATATTATATTATCTTATCTTATTATATTAGATTATATCTTATATTATCTTATATTATAATTATCTTGCTTATTATATTATAATTATACTTATTACATATACTGTCGCATATTGTACCGAGTACGCGATTGTGGTATTATGTGATCCATTTAATTGTCAGTCTACTACACTAAAGTACTGATTTAGTCTATGCTGCCATCTACACTCTAATTGTACAAAGTTTGTCAGAGAGTGATTTTTTGTTTCTAAATATTGTTTCCTTATGCTTTTAGAAATAGTCAGAGTAATTAGAGTAATTAGTAATTAATCAGAGTAATTAGATTGTTAATTTCATGCTTTAATTCTGGTTCTAACTCTTTTATTCAAGTTTAAATAGAGAAAAATTATAACATTATAACACAGCTTTCTGTAAACCAATAATCTTTATTCTGCTATCAAAGAAGCCAAATAGACTTTGATTTTGGTGTAACTAGTAGTCTGTAGAGTATAGATGACCTTTCCATTTATGGTCTGTATGCATGAATGTGATGTACCTTCCAATAGGAACTTGAATCTCTGGTCATGTGATTACAGCTCTATTCTCTCAGGCTCCAGTTGATCTAGAGACAGCATTGAGAAAGTATGCAAAATTTTCTACTGTAAAATATCATATTGCTAACTTTATGACTGTTTGTTCAATTTCATGATCTGTGAACATTGTATACATTTTACAATAAAATGATTGCAAATTTCTACATATACTTTACTATTACTTTACTTATATATATATATATATTATACTTTACCAAAAATATTTTGCAAGTATTACTTATTACTTTTCCTTACCCAAACCAACGTAAAATAGATATAATTATTTATTGTATATTGATTTTGTTGTGCCCTTCATTGTTTCTCTAATTATTATTGATTTTGGTTAATTTGTCTACATTAATGATTATGGCATACCTTTATTATTTTGTTGCTGTTAATGAATCGCTTGTTTTGTTTTCGTTAGCTTCAATGTTTTACTTCCTACTTAGCTATTTTTAGTTTATTATGTTGTTTACCGACCTTTTGTTCATAAGTAAGTCTCCAAAATTGCATTTTTTGCTTAGATTTATGTATTTAATTTTAGACATAGGCATAGACATAGACATAGGCATAGACATAGGCATAGACATAGGCATAGACATAGACATAGGCATAGACATAGGCATAGACATAGACATAGGCATAGGCATAGGCATAGGCATAGACATGGGCATAGACATAGGCATAGGCATAGACATAGACATAGGCATAGACATAGGCATAGACATAGGCATAGACATGGGCATAGACATAGGCATAGACATAGACATAGACATAGGCATAGACATAGACATAGGCATAGACATAGGCATAGACATAGGCATAGACATAGGCATAGACATAGGCATAGGCATAGACATAGGCATAGACATAGGCATAGACATAGGCATAGACATAGGCATAGACATAGGCATAGACATAGACATAGATACAGATATAGACATAGACATTTATTTTCTCCAAATGTGTCAAAAATTTCCATGTTACAAAAAAATAACTTTATCCGTGGAGATGGGGGGGGGAAGATCGTAGGTCATCTAGTCACTCACCCCTCATAATTTAATATTGTAATAGCAGAAAAACGAATCGATGACACAGGATGCAATTATTGTTAATTACTCAAATAAAATAATCAAAATAAAGCAATAACAAAAAGAAAAATATCAAAACGAACATAACCACTATGGCATAAGTGAAAAAAAGAAGAATAATAAATGAAGATGATGAATAAGTGTCACAATAATTAGTTACGAATTAAATAAAATGATAAAAATGTTCAGTTGTTTAGAAAATTCTCGGCAAGAAAAAATAATATGTACATAATTATATAACAGAAAAAAAAGAAATATTTTATTAACTTATTTTTCGTTTTTAGTTTTTTTTGATAATTTGTACCATTTTTTCTTATTTTTTCATTTTGTAATCTACAGCATCACCGTTTATTTCTAATATACCAATCTAGATGCATGAAAGGGCAGGAGACTAGATGACCTCTTTGGTCCCTCCGTGTCCTAGATTACAGTAGTAAGAATACGAATATTATATCAATAAGATTTCACATAATTCCGTAATATCTAACCAGTGAAGTAATCTGACTCTACAAATTTCGTAAATACGGTAGTAAGAATGTAAAATGTTAGTGCAACATATAGTGGTAACAAGAGGCTATTTATGTATACATGGAAACTATGTGTCATTATGTCCTTACGTTTACACATACAGTATATGAATTCTTCTTGGAATTCTTAATTTGGCATTTCCCTTAGTTTAAGTTTTTACAATCTTGAACTCCTGTTTAGCATATCGCCTGAACAGACTTTAATAACAGTTAAAATTTTGCAGGAAATATAAATCAGCCCTGATCGTGATGTTGCTGTTGTTAATATCATGGATTTTTCTCATATTTTCTACATTAGTCAATGGATTAACAGGACCGAATATATGTGCCGTTCAGAAGTCGTAAGTGTAAATCTGCATGCTACTATAATTGAATTGCAAAGCATCTGTTCAAATTTTTATTCGTTGTGGTCGTTTCTTCTCCTTTTTTCCTTCTTCCTATCCCTAATCTTACTATTTTCTTTCCATTCCATCATGTCTACTAACCCTAACCATTCTTTCGTTCACTTATCCTTCCCTCCCTTCCTTCTTCCTATCCCTAATCTTACTATTTTTTTCCATTTCATCATGTCTACTAACCCTAACCATTCTTTCATTAACTCATCCTCCCCTCCCTTCCTTCTTCCTCTCCCTAACCTTACTATTTTTCCATTCCATCATGTCTACTAGCCCTAACCATTCTTTCATTCGCTCATTTGTGCCACCTTAACAAGCCAAGCTTTCAAGGTGTCATACAGCAACTCTTTTATTTGGTTAATTTGACTTCATCAACGTTTTTTTACCTATACTGTTTCTTTTTGTTTCAGTAATAATGTATGTTGATGTATTGTATATGTATTGCTGTAATTACGACTTTGAGTGAGCCTTAATTTTTTTTAAATAGTTACGAATTTGAATTATGTGATTATCTGTCAATGTACCACTTACTTGTATTACAATGCACCATTTTACTTACTTGTATATGTAATGATATACATATACACATATATATACCTAAATTTAAGTGGGGGAGAAGAGATTAAATTATATTTTATACTTGTAGAAATAACTATAATTGTATAGAACATTTAAATATAATTGACGGTAGTAATGTAGCCGTCATAACCATTAAAGATGGGCTATGGTGAGGGGGGGGCAATTTATAAGAATATAAGTGATTCATTCGCAAAATTAATGCTACAATAATACATTCAAAATTTTTTGTATCACTAGTATTTGCTGATTATAAGCTAAGAGCATTCAAGGTCTTATTTTCCATGTGGAAACAGATATAGGCTGCGATGAATGAATAATTTTATTTTAATTGATTTATAACTTTTATTAATAAAGTAACAAAAGTGGTAAAGATACCTATTAGTAAAAGAAAAACATTATCGATCGTTTCAGGTATATAACAACTGTTCAGGCTACCTACCATGAGCCCTACAGGGTACGTTATCACACGTGGTGTTTTGACATTCCGCCAAGATGTACTAGATACAGGTTTGTACAAGTGTTTTTCATTTCCTGTGCTTCTATTTTTTGTCATATGGTTCTTAGAGTAGGTTTACATATACAAGGATCTTGTTCAAGCCCCTTGCATATAAAATTGTAAACAATTCTCTTATAGATTTGACGAAACTTTAATGCAAGTTGTTTAGTAAACGGAATCTTGTGTGCTGTTAACCCTTTCATACCCGTTGTATCCCGTAAGATACGAGAATATTTTCTGCCTTTCAAATTAATAAAATTTTAAAACTGACAGTTATTTGATCTGTTAATAGTTATTTTGATTTAAACCAATAATAATAAACTAAAAATGGTGATAAAATGGCAAACTAGAAAATATACATAGCATAAAAAACTGCACAAGGTACAGTACTTTAGAGACGACTTTGTACAGATCAGCATAGCGTGCATACTAAATGTCTTGAATACTTTAAACAATTATCATCAGTTGCAAAATGAAGCACATTTTATGCTTCCATTGAATCCCAATGTATCCGGTGGTATACAGGCTATATTTAGCACGCGGGCACAGGTAGAAAAAATAATTATTATGTGTAAACAAGATGGACATACTGAACAAAAGTACCAAGCCAAAAAAATTTTTATTAAAAAATAATTTGGGACTGAAAGGGTTAATTATTTTGTTTATGTTAGGTCAACCTGTTGTCTTCCGTTCACTTTTCATTTTGCGTAAATGCTGAAGAACTGAAGAAGTAATAACTACGCAACATTGCAGTATCTTTACTATGCAACATTGCAGTATTTTTACTATGCAACATTGCTGTATCTTTACTGTGCAACATTGCTGTATCTTTACTATGCAACATTGCAGTATTTTTACTATGCAACATTGCTGTATCTTTACTGTGCAACATTGCTGTATCTTTACTATGCAACATTGCTGTATCTTTACTATGCAACATTGCAGTATTTTTACTATGCAACATTGCAGTATTTTTACTATGCAACATTGCAGTATCTTTACTATGCAACATTGCAGTATCTTTACTATGCAACATTGCAGTATCTTTACTATGCAACATTGCAGTATCTTTACTATGCAACATTGCAGTATCTTTACTGTGCAACATTGCTGTATCTTTACTATGCAACATTGCTGTATCTTTACTGTGCAACATTGCTGTATCTTTACTATGCAGCATTGCAGTATTTTTACTATGCAACATTGCAGTATCTTTACTATGCAACATTGCAGTATCTTTACTACGCAACATTGCTGTATCTTTACTATGCAACATTGCAGTATCTTTACTATGCAACATTGCAGTATCTTTACTATGCAACATTGCAGTATCTTTACTATGCAACATTGCAGTATCTTTACTATGCAACATTGCTGTATCTTTACTATGCAACATTGCAGTATCTTTACTATGCAACATTGCAGTATCTTTACTATGCAACATTGCAGTATCTTTACTATGCAACATTGCTGTATCTTTAAGTCAAACTAGAATTACATTCTATAAATAATAAGAATCATTTTATTTCACACACATGGACACCAAGATACAACAAAAGAATTCCAAATGTGGAGGCAACATACGACCATACAGTCCTGTACATATTGCCCTTATTCTCATATTGAACTTTTTAATGTACTGCAGTTTTTCAGTGTACAGGATTCTGTTCCTGTACGGATTCTTCATCATCACATCAGCAGTCTTCCACATTTGGAAGATTTTCCCAAAATTATTCACAAATTAATTTATATCATGTAGTAATGTTTAAATTGCTACACTGTATTTATTGTATGCTGAAATTTTCCTTACTTATTATATATATATATATATATATATATATATATATAAATTTCATATATATATTTTAATATTTATTTATTGGACACTGATTTGACATGTTAGATGTATGCAGAAAAATCATTCGTGCTACTTGCGTATTTTCAATGAATAGCAGCGAATAATGTTTTTTCCTCATTGGTGTAAATGTTTTTAATTATTTAATTTCCTATTATAGTGATGCTTTAATATTTTTGTGATTTGCCGATTTTTTTAGGGTTAGGTATCGAATAGGATACAGACAGGAGATTAAAACTAATTTTAAAACAGTTCAAGTGTGTTGTCAGGGATACACGGAGGTCAACAGCAGATGCGAGCGTAAGTATCTCTCATGACTTATCTGCCTTTTAATTGTAAGGACATCATTATTACTTCTAAAATCCAGGGATGAGAATTTTCCGCGGATACGCTGAATTCCGAGTTTTTGGAAGACCAGTAGTGCCATTTTTGTAAATCGCGTAAATTCGTTGAGAAAATTTTTTCGGACCCAGTACATTAAGCCTCGTTTATGAATAACCAGTTTTAACAAGTAAATGTCTTAGTAAAAATATATTTCGTGTTGTGTTGTGGAGATCGCTGGCATCTTAGAATTAAATAGAATATTGTAGAATGTTCATGTTCCATTATACAATAGAACAATCGTCTTACCTTGTAGAATATTCCAGAAAGAAACTTCTGGAATGTTCCCTGGCACTTATATACAAGGTGAAGCTGGCCGCTGACACTCTCACACACAGATTCACACGGACGCCACTTACACATTCTCTTGTATACTTGTATTTTCAGATGCACTCAAACGTTTTCCAGATTTTCACGTTTACTGTAAACATTTCGCGTTCCTTCATACTTTTGCGTTGTAGAATTCTCGCTTAATAAACTAGTTTAAGTTGACGAAGTGTTTTCTGGTTTTCTCTACGAGCCTTCCGAGAGAAACAAAACACAACATGTTGCAACATAACCTGAAAAAGATTAAATTAATAAATTGTGTCTTAATTTAATTAATCAGCAAGTGTGAGCTGTACTAAACTCTATGATTTTTTTACAGCATCTTGTGTGCCCGCCTGTATTCATGGCGAATGCCTTTCACCCAACTTCTGTGAATGCAAGCCTGGTTACAGTGGAGCAGACTGTAGCTCCTGTAAGTACTGCATTTAATACTTAATCACAGTTAGCCAATCTGCATACTTAAGGCAAAAACAGTCTTTTTTTCAATCACAACAATTCATTAGTAAGTACCATATACGATTGTTTGTATTAGTTTTATAAGATGTTAAAGAAAGGAGCAAGCCACTCAGTATGTTGGGTTTATTTTACTGTTATCACTTAAACTTAGAGAAATATAACAAAGAAATTTGCAAAAAACTGCCTAATAAGTATAAATATATAAAATATACTGCCTCTGAATAGAAATGTTGCCGCCATTCACTTGAAAATCATGACGTAACGCGTCTTGGCTTGCTGTAAGTGTGCGCTGCTTAAACTAATTCAAACTTCTACATCTTACCTAATATTCACGCAAAAATGTTACAAAACCAGCTATCTAATGTTTTTGTAATTATACTTTTGATGAAGCTTGACAGTGCGTTACTTTTCTTCAAGACGAATGACGTCACTGGAAGAACAATGAGCATTGAAAATGGAAGCCCCCAAGCATGAAGTGATCGCAACTTTAAAGTGATTTTACTAATTACATGAGATGCTTGTTGCAGTTTTATTACCAAATCCTTTTAACATTTTGCGAACATTGAAATAAGCCTAACCTCCCAGAAAGCTTGTCTTTTCCTTTAAACATTTTTTCTGTTATAAGATTGTTTTTAATACAGTTAAGGCATCGGTATTTATTGCATGATAACAATTCTTTGTAGCGTGTCCATCGGATCAGTGGGGACCGGACTGTCAGAATCAGTGCACCTGTTTCAACGGTGGGACATGTGATCCAGTTACTGGTCTTTGTACTTGTGCTGCAGGTATGTTAAGGTCAAATAGCATTACTGTTAAATCATAAAGTCTTAAAGCTGGACATAATAATCTGCCAGCCGTGAGGAGAAGAATCTGCCTCATGTGCTGACCAATAGACATAGACATAGACATAGACATAGACATAGACATAGACATAGACATAGACATAGACATAGAACATTTATTTTCTCCAATTAGTTTAACATCAAAAGTTTTTTAAATATTACGTAATTATAATCATGGAGCAGGGCAGGGAAGAACCATAGGGTCATCTAGTCTCATGCCCTTTCTTTTAAATAGATTAGTCATATTAAAAATTAACGGTGATGCTGCAGATAACAAAAACAATAACAAATAAGAAAAAATACAAATAAAAACAGTATAAATGATACAAATTATCCAAAAAGAACTGAAAA
Organism: Tubiluchus corallicola; assembly: GCA_030141605.1. Classification (NCBI taxonomy): domain Eukaryota; kingdom Metazoa; phylum Priapulida; class Priapulimorpha; order Priapulimorphida; family Tubiluchidae; genus Tubiluchus; species Tubiluchus corallicola. The sequence goes on from JAQGDQ010001349.1 coordinate 43,257, forward strand.
CAAAAAAAATAATAAAGTTGGATACCAAAATCTAAACAAAACAATACAATTATTCAGTAATTAGGATTATCATATGTAGTAGTTTCAAATGGGGTCTTATTAACAGGGGAATTTGACCAAGGTTAATGTTTGACCAATGTCCCTGTCACACAGATAATCCACCTACCATTCGCTGTCTGCCACCTACTCGGGCTGCGTACCATGAGCCGTCTGCCATAATCCACGATAGCCTCCTTGCAGGCTGTTAAATTCTGTTAAAATCAATACCTATTATTCGTAAAGATTAAAATAATTAACTTCCTAATTAGATAAATAATTAACAACATCTTGTGTTACAGGATGGGAAGGAAGGGATTGCAGTCAGCCATGTCCTTCCGGTTACTATGGCAACCTTTGTTTGTCTCATTGTAAGTGTAAAAACAACAGTACGTGTGATCCAATCAGCGGTCAGTGTCGTTGCATCCCCGGATTTCGTGGTCCTCTGTATGTATCGCTGAGCTTTGCTATTTATTTATTTATGTATTTATTTATTTATTATTTGACTGGCATTCATTAGGTGTTTTCAGCATAGCGTTGTATTGGATATTTTTGAAACAGGTGCATTATGGGATTTGCAGTTCGGTGGCACGGGGTTTATGGTTTTCGGTTAGCTAGCAGATATAAACAGTCTTTGCTTTTGCAGTTGCTCTCTGTATCGGTGGAAGTGGCAGCTTTTAACACTTTCTGCTTTACTTTGCAAAGTTGGTGTTCAAAATCTAAAACTTATTAGCTTAATTTTGCGTCAACTTGGCGATTTTACCCCTTACATGTCGCCCTCTGAGTCTGGATATGAGAGCCAACGTATTTAAAAAAATCAACCAACTAGCTACCTTGATTGAATTTCAATTTTATTTTGAGAACTACTTCTATGCAAAAGCTGATTAACAATTCCACCGGCATTATACCCAGTTTGCGCCTGTAGTTATAGACTAACAAAAGAAATGAACTCGAGCTTTAGAGATTCGATGTTACCTATTGGTTGGCATCCTTCTGTCTCGGAAGACAATGGAGTGTGCGCCAAGAGAGTCAGTTATTGATCACATTGATGGAGCTGCAGCGTCGACTGTGGCTGAGCAATCCGATCCTTAAGCCACTGGAGTGGCCTCTCCATGGAGATCCTGGGTTACCCAGACAACAAGAACCCCCTCTCTTCCTCCCTGGTGTAGTCCAAAGGAAAGCAGAGTGATACGTGTAGCACCAGGTTGGCTGCAGGAGCTGCCGGAGTCAGTGAGCATGCTGCACTGGTCCGCCTTCGGGGTTCCACCCCTGTGACGAGACGAGAACTTCGGTGACGAGAACCGATGCTACCTATTACTACTCTCTTTAATAACTTCTTCTATTCAAAATGTCATCGAGTGGCACCATTGTCTTGACTGACGTATGTTTTAAAAATCAAAAGGTCGAGTTCGGAGATCGGATCTACCCGTCGCTCCCGTCTCGCAAACGGGCACTATACACAGTTACAGCTGCCTTGACCCTCTATTACTTGAAATTTACAATGTATGACTACTTTAGCATCTGATAAAAAATGCACCTCAAAGAAAAGAGAATGGGGTTCCCTTCCTGATTTGTTGATTTTTTGAAAAGAGAATGGGGTTCCCTTCCTGATTTGTTGATTTTTTGAAAAGAGAATGGGGTTTCCTTCCTGATTTGTTGATTTTTTGAAAAGAGAATGGGGTTCCCTTCCTGATTTGTTGATTTTTTGAAAAAAAATGGGTTCGTTTTCAGGTGTAGAGAAATAGAGAAATAGAGAAGTTTTTCTATTTCAGGTGTGAAGAAAAATGCCCAGACGGGACACATGGTATCGAGTGCGGCAACACATGCCATTGTCAAAATGGTGCAACGTGTGATGCCATCACTGGTAGATGTCATTGCCCACCTGGATGGAAGGTAAGAGAGCCATTCTTGTCAGCAACATGTGTGATAGTCCTCAGTTATGCAGGGATGACAATGTGATAGTCCTCAATTATGCAGGGATGAGAATTTTCCGCAGATATGCGGATTTCCGAGTTTTTTCAAGACCAGTAGTGCCATTTTTGTAAATCGTGTGTGTGTGTGTGCGTGTGAA
>JAQGDQ010001718.1:0-28072 GCA_030141605.1 Tubiluchus corallicola
CTACTACTACTACTACTACTACTACTACTACTACTACTACTACTACTGCTACTGCTACTGCTACTGCTACTGCTACTGCTACTGCTACTGCTACTGCTACTGCTACTACTGCTACTACTGCCACTACTACCACAACTACCACTACTACTACTACTACTACTACTACTACTACTACTACTACTACTACTACTACTACTACTACTACTACTACTACTACTACTACTACTACTACCACTACCACTACCACTACCACTACCACTACCACTACCACTACCACTACCACTACCACTACCACAACCACTACCACTACCACTACCACTACCACTACCACTACTACTACTACTACTACTACTACTACTATACAAAATTATTAGTAGTAGTATCATAAATAGTAGCATAGTAGCAAAGAACTAGTGGCGCGAATGTTAAATTGTGTTTGTAGGCTAATAATTGTTTCAAGTCGTATTTTTTAAATGGTATGTTTTCTTTCAATATTTTAAAGAGTAGATTCTTTTGACCTGCAGCTTAAGTTTGGGGTCCGGTTTTGCTTTAAGATCAGAGGCAAAGCACCAAGGTTCAAGTGGCCGAAATTCTAGTTCTGTGTAATTGTAAAACAATCACCAATTTACAGCTTCTACAAGAGAAAGAAAACAGAAAAACAGCAAAAAACAAAAGACCAGCAATTGTTTGCCTCAACAACAACAAAAGCATATATGTTTGTTGCTGACAGCTACGACTTAGTTGTGCAACAATTATGCTAACGACCCGACAGCTGTTAAAACACCGACTTAATTACTCGTAATACGTTAACCTGTCATTGTTGTATCCTTCCGCAAGCTTAAGTACAGCAATTATCCGCTGGGTGTCGCATCAATCACAGCAACTGTTCTAATTACGTGTCAAAATACAATTAGCTATTCTAGGTTGAAACAATTGTAAGTACAGCTTCTAGCCTCTAAATACTAAGTACTTTTATTAACGCTTACTTATCCACGATGGAGTCTTTTGGATGGGGGGGGGGGTTGAATTTGACTCGACATAAATTGTAACGAAAGCGTTCTCTCTCTTGGGCTTGAACTGCGCATGCGCTAAGGGGTAGGTACTGACACAGATTTTAAAAAGCCGCCTAAAAGAGGGTTTTCTTGGTCAAGAAGAATAGATCGATTCCATCCACGTCTCGCTTTCCACGTCCACCATTGCCAGCAAAAATTCCACACAGAATCCAGTGATATGGAGTTCCGGGCCACATAGAATCTATGACAGCTTCTTTGGTTTAGAGTGGAATAACTTTAAAAAACTTACTTAATGATTACTGCCAACACTCCCTACTAAACGTAGTCTTAACACTAAAAACCTGTTTCTAAAACATAATCTAATTTTACTGGTATGCAAGGACCAGTGGCGGCTCGTGTAGAGGCACTGTGGAACTACAGCGCCCCCTATTTTCACTTCACATTATCGATAATATTCAATACAACGTCTTTTTTCTTTAGTTCTTTCTTTGTACTTGTACGGAACCAGAGCACGTGAGGGTAGTACTGTTTGCTTCACAGCCCAGCACTGCGCGTTCACAGCTCAAGTAACGTGGTGTTTGGATGTTGTGCGCATGTCTAAGATAGGACGCCGCACTTTAGGTAGAAAGTGTACTGCAGCACCCCCTATTTTCACTCAATATTATCGATAATATTCAATATAATTAGTTTTTTTTCTTTAGTGCTTCCTTTGTACTTGTACGGAACCAGAGCACGTGAGGGTAGTACTGTTTGCTTCACAGCCCAGCACAGTGCGCTCCAGCAACACGATGTTTGGCTGTTGTGTGCATGCGGCAATGCGCACATGTCTGAGCCCAGGTAGAGAAAGTACTGTCACTCACACAGTTTATTGTCAGTTGTTACGCGCTTACCGTGAATAGATCAAAATTGAACTGCGACAATTTAGGCCGTTAATAGTCGCATGCTCACATGTTTGAGCCCAGGTAGAGAAAGTACTGTCACTCACACAGTTTGTTTGTAAGCAAAAAATATTTTTTTCGTGATTTTATGTAATTTGTGTGGAAATTCTCGTATTTTGTTTGTTTAAAATTACAATTACAACAAAGGCTCAAAATTTTCTGAAACAGCACCCCCCAGTAATTTTAGCTTAGAGCCGCCCCCTGGCAAGGACGTGATTTAGAATTTACGTAATCAAAGTGCGTGATCAGCTACATCGCGTGGAATTTATTTCTCAGTAAAAATTCACGCTGCAAGGTCATTGATAGTAACGTTGTTTTATGATTTGGTCAAATAAATTTAATATTTATACATATTTTTATATATATTAATACATATATATATATTGTATATAGTCTATTATAATTGTCGTGTAACATTATAATATATATTTTGTTTTAAATTCCTATAATCTCAAATTGTTTTGATTTATAGTGTACGTCACTTGTACATCCTATTGCTATTTTTCAGTCCTTCATTAAATTTTGTTCTACGTTAACTCTTTCATACCCGTTGTATCCCGTGGGATACGAGAATATTCTCTGCCTTTAAAATTAATAAAATTTTAAAACTGACAGTTATTTGATCTGTTAATAGTTATTTTGATTTAAGCCAATAACAATAGACTAAAAATGGTGATAAAATGGCAAACTAGAACATCTACATAGCATAAAAAACTGCGCAAGGTACAGTACTTTAGAGACGACTTAGTACAGATCAGCATAGCGTACATACTAAATGTCTTAAATACTTTAAAAAATTATCAGCAGTTGCAAAATGAAGCACATTTTTTGCTTCCATTGAATCCCAATGTATCCCGTGGGATACAGGCCATATTTAGCACGCGGGCACAGGTAGAAAAAAATTATTATTATGTGTAAACAAGATGGACATACTGAACAAAATTAATTACCAAGCCAAAAAAATTCTCCTATTAAAAAAATAATTTGGGACTGAAAGATATTCAGCGTGTTGTACTAGAACTAGGCAAATTTTAAGATAAAAATTCAAATTTCAAATTTACCGTTGTGCTCGCGCATGAGTTGTCGAACGTGTGTAGATCGTCACAAATTTACATATGTTTACTGAAAGGTACAGCACCTGTTTATTGCACAATGTGTTTGCCAGATGCAGGCCGTGGTGCCCGTCTAGCTTTCGAATGATAAAATGCGTGTAACAGCGAAGAACTAGTGGCGCAAACGTGAAATTGTGTTTGTGTGGTAATAATTCTTTCACGTAAGTCATTTTTGAAAGAAATAGTATGTTTGCTTTCAGTATTTAAAAGAGTAGATTGTTTTGATCTACAGTTTAAGATTGAGTCCAGTTTTGCTTTTAACGTGCCGCCTACATTTTGCAATGTACCCCATATGAACGATGCTCAAAAGTGAAAAGGCGCCACCAAGCGGACTAATGGTGACTATTGTAGTTGCACTACTTTCATACAGTAATTGTGGTTGTAATAACAACTTTTTAAAAACAGTTATGGTAGCGGTAGCGTATAAGTGTAATAGTTTTTGCGGAGAAAAAATGAAACAGTAAAAAAACGAAAGGATTAAGACTGAGAAAAAGAGAAGGGACGGGCTCAGAAAGGGCAGTGAAGAAATGTGTTCCGATGTTTGAGGAGTTGCATTATTACAATAGAGAGAGAGTGAGAGAGTGGGAGACAGAGAGAAAGAGAGACAGAGAGAGAGAGAGAGAGAGAGAGAGAGAGAGAGAGAGAGAGAGAGAGAGAGAGAGAGAGAGAGAGAGAGAGAGAGAGAGAGAGAGAGAGAGAGAGAGAGGGAGAGAGAGAGAGAGAGAGACGGAGAGTAGGAAAACGAGAGAGAGAGACCGAGAGAGAGAGGGGGAAAGAGAGAACGAGAGAGAGAGAGAGAGAGAGAGAGAGAGACAGAGTGTGGGAGAACGAGAGAGATACAGGGAGAGAGATTGGGGAAGAGAACGAGAGAGAGGGGGAAAGTGAGAACGAGAGAGAGAGAAAGAGAGAGACGCACAGAGTGTGGGAGAACGAGAGAGACAGAGATAAAGAGAGACAGAGAGCGAGCGAGAAGGAATGGCGTGAAGGAAGAAGAGAAAGAGGGAGAAAGCAAGACAGACAGAACGAAAGAAAAACAGATAGAACTAGAGACACTGAAAGTTAAAATAAGTCAGTCATTGAACGTGTTTCATTCATGTTTTGTTATTTTAGACACTTTCATTTTTCTTGTGGCAGCATCTGTCGTTTATATCATGTTAAACTAACTTTTTCCAACAGCTGCTTCTCTGTGGAACTCTTCACTGCCATCATATCTCAGAAACGGCCAGCGCGAGAAGACCTCGTTCTCGCTTACCGTGTTAACGCTTGTTAGCTAATTTGGTAAAATTTCTCTCCACACTTTACAGCCATGACCCGGTGACGTCACGCCTTGTTTAGCCTTCATCAAGCTTTTGCTCACCTACATTCAAAATAATGACGGCGTGCTCACCAGCGTGGAAAATCCACTCATCTGTGCCTACAGCTATTGGTAACTTAACCTCATTCTACAGTAGAACTCTACCAGCTTGTACATGCAATTTTGTTTGTGTTTCAAAAAGTGAATTAGGACTGAAAAGGGTAACCTTATTTGTGATTCAAATCACGACTTTTGTTAGAAAGAGCATCGGTGAATGTAGTTGCAGGATTGGAGGGATTTTTCCCAAACCAAAGATGTTACGCGCGAAATTCGTTCTGTTGCTAGGAAGTCTCCTGTTTGGTGTCAGTGCGGCTCGTGTCTGTCCGAAGAATTTCTTTTTCGATGGACATATTCAAGCCTGCGTCCAGTGCGGACGTTGTCCAGAGGGTCAGAGTGTGATTAAGCCGTGCTGCGACTTTGCCGACGTCATCTGCGGCCAGGCTTGGGGGTACAGTTATTCAATGAGCAGTGCCAGCGATGGTCAACATACTCCAAAGATGTACCAGGACGTCAAGGTGTATGATTCGCGGAGCGGAATGATGGTGGAACAGGAGACCGGAGACAAACCCGCTCCGGGCCTGATGACGAAGGTCTCCCAGATCTCTCGCGGAATCAACGCGGACAGATCCCGCATGGGAATGCCTCACATGCCGCGTATGGGGATGCCGCCGCCGGACATGTTCGGAAACGGGTTCCACATGCCAAACATAGACGACATGTTCCGCGTTGACCAAGAATCGCTCCGGGATCTGGCACGAGTATCTCCGCTTTTCAGAAGTCTGTTCCCTTACGACGTCGCCGAATACCCCGATTACACATGGGCCCTTGCCGGCGATGGTCTGCCCGAGTATCTGGACTTCCCCGAAGACTATGTCGATTACACGGAAGTACCGGATCAAACCGAGTACGCAAGTGAGGATAAGCGCAAGGATGGACCTGATGATGCCAATGAGTTACCGGTGCAGAGCAAAGTCCTGCAGGTCGGTTTCGACGTCCCAATTGAGGACCGGCTAAGTCCAAATGCGCAGCTGGACATCGGCGAGGAGATGACCGTCGTCGAAAGCGACGATGATCTTCTGGCCTCGAAGAAACAAGAAGCGAGAGAAGAAGAAGAAACGCAAACGGAAGAAAAAATCGAACCGGATCAGGTCAACGAGGTCAGCGCAGAAGAACCAAAGCTAGCAGCTCAGATCCATGACGCCGAAGAAGTGGAAGTGGAGTACGCCGCGAGCGGATACTGGGATAACTTCAAGTGGGACGCGTACACCATAGCAACCGTGGCTGGCATCACAGCTTTTACTGTCATCACCTTAGCATTCATGACCTGCGTCTGCGTCAGGTACTGCAGAAGTACAAAGAAAGTTGGTAAGTTTTGTGTTTCTGACATTTCTATCCTCTGTTCCTGCTTATGACATCTATTTATTTATTTATTTATTTATTTATTTATTTATTTATTTATTAAATATGTCCACAATGATCATTAAAGCATTGTACATAAAAGTATTTAATAACATATTTATTAGTATGTGCACAAGATGCCAAGCCGCAAATGACCCGTGGGGTACTCAAGAAGTAATTACTTGTTTAGAGCACCCCAAATGAATGTGGACTGAGTGTAATAGAAAAGAGCAGTAAAGGAGTAGAAAGAAAGGTTAATAGAGAATAGAAAGAAGGAGAAAGATGTGATGGTATCTGTATGAAGTAACGTGAACTATAGAAATGTAAAAATTGACATAGCCAGCAACGCATGGATTCCGACAGGGTCAGCAGTGTAATTAATCAAATTGATTTATTCTGTATAATTAGAAAAGATTTCACTTTTAAGATTTCTTTTGAAGTTACTTATAGAAAAAGTTTTTTTATGTATTCGTTGATGTTATTCCAAAGTCTAGGGCTTACATAAATGTCTCATTACATAACAGTAATACAATTAGAAGTTATTATTGTCATTATACATTATACTACAATGACATACATACAGCAAAACAACAACAAAATGCAACAGTACAAAACAAAGCTACTACATTGCAGCTATAGAGCCAAAAAATACACATAACAATTAACAATTTGATATACTTTTAGTATTATACTGTTCCCTCACTTATCGCGGGTGTTCCATTCCAGGCCCACCCGCGATAAGTGAATTTCCGCGAAGTAGGGACGCTATACTTATTTTACTAGTTATACATTATTTTAAGTCTTTATAAACCCTCCCCACACTCTTATACATAACCCTTTCCCATTCCCTTAATAACTTTTCCCGTACTGTACATGACCTTTTAAAAAACTTTACTTAAATGTTCATAAAAATGTTCACAATCAACCAATCGTGTGTTGTGTACAATCTCACGTCGGCAAGTAGCATCTCAAGCGGGCGCAAGTACTACATTTCGTTTTTGGTGTGTATTCATCCGCCGAATAAATACACTATTTACTGTAAATGGTAATTTTTTATGATTTATAATATTCTTTTAATGTTAGAATTAATATTTTTAATATATTTTTATACATTTTGTGATTTTTTTATGCAAAATTCATCAAATCTATACATTACTGTACAATACGTACTACGCATGTGCAAAAATACTTTAGACGGAGTACCGCAAAAACCCGCGAAACAGCGAAAGTACCGCGATAAATATTTTACATTAATATTTTTGAAAACCCGCGAAACAGCGAGTCCGCGATAAACAACCGCGAAGTAGCGAGAGAATATTGTAGAAACAGTTAGGGTATCATGAAAAGATAATAAATAATAATATCAATATTTACATGTTAGTATTATTTACACCTTTTTTAAAATACTAAGTATGCGATGGGCGACTATTTTGGTTATATCTCATGTCAGTTCGAGCCAGATGTGTTCGATTGCGACGTAGTACACACGTTCAAGAGCTCATGCGTGAACACAGCAGTGAACTTGAAATTTAAATTTTTAAACTTAATGTAAACGTACACGGGTTTCTGTACATCACGTTGAATATCTTACGGTCTTACTGTACTTCAATTTTCACTTTCGCAAACTCGTGCAACACGCTCGTAGAATGTTTGTGCTGTTGAAAGTTATGTTCGTTTGTGATGTCATCACTAGTTGGGCTCGCCCGTCGTTACTCTAGTTTTTAATCTATTATTTAATTATCGGAAACGCTTTTTGCAGTATTAATTGTGTTAAAATGTATACTTTTTATCGGACTTGAAAATGGAGTAGCGTCAGAAAATCGTCCTGTTTTCCTTTAAATTTTTAAACCTAATAGGCATTGATTTACGCAACTCACACTGGCAACTGTATCTTTGGTGGCAATGGAAATGTTTTGCTTGAACAACTTTTCCAACCTTGAATAATAATCAATGTTTGCACCCTAGAAGAGCAAACCAGTCTAATCAAACTGACAGATTGCTGTGTTTTCCTGTTCTACATTTGAGTAGGTTGCATTGAAAATACAGTATCTTTTAGAGTTTTATCTGATGAATTTTTTGTTCCTGCTCCACATTTGAGTAGGTTGCATTGAAAATACAGCATCTTTTAGAGTTTTATCTAATGAATTTTTTATTCATGTTCTACATTTGAGTAGGTTGCATTGAAAATACAGCATCTTTTAGAGTTTTATCTGATGAATTTTTTATTCCTGCTCCACATTTGAGTAGGTTGCATTGAAAATACAGCATCTTTTAGAGTTTTATCTAGTGAATTTTTTATTCCTGCTCCACATTTGAGTAGGTTGCATTGAAAATACAGCATCTTTTAGAGTTTTATCTGATGAATTTTTTATTCGTGCTCCACATTTGAGTAGGTTGCATTGAAAATACAGTATCTTTTAGAGTTTTATCTGATGAATTTTTTATTCATGCTCTACATTTGAGTAGGTTGTATTGAAAATACAGCATCTTTTAGAGTTTTATCTAGTGAATTTTTTATTCCTGCTCCACATTTGAGTAGGTTGCATTGAAAATACAGCATCTTTTAGAGTTTTATCTGATGAATTTTTTATTCCTGCTCCACATTTGAGTAGGTTGCATTGAAAATACAGCATCTTTTAGAGTTTTATCTGATGAATTTTTTATTCCTGCTCCACATTTGAGTAGGTTGCATTGAAAATACAGCATCTTTTAGAGTTTTATCTGATGAATTTTTTATTCGTGTTCCACATTTGAGTAGGTTGCATTGAAAATACAGTATCTTTTAGAGTTTTATCTAATGAATTTCTTATTCTAGAATTTGAGCGTCCTGACAATGAAGTTGTGGTGGTGAAATCTATTTCTTCGCTAGTTGACACGCCTGTAATGATGGCCAACAAAATGTCGTCATGTGATTTAAATCTTGGTACGTAGAACAACTCACTTTATAATTTTATTTCAGACAAGAAAGTTCGTATAAAAAATACAATATAATACAAAATCCGTGAAATTAAAATAGCCTTAAATAAATACCCTTAACTAAATAGTATTTGCTAATTACTAAAAATCAAGATTAAATTAACTGCACACAAACATGTATATACAAGTAAACGATTGTAGGAATATAATATAATTATAAATATAATATAATATAATAATAATATAATAATATATAATAATATATATATAATAATAATGTAATGTAATGTAATGTAATGTAGTGTAGTGTAGTGTAGTGTAGTGTAGTGTAGTGTAGTGTAGTGTAGGTGTAGGTGTAGGTGTAGTGTAGTGTAGTGTAGTGTAGTGTAGGTGTAGTGTGGTGTGGTGTGGTGTGGTGTGGTGTGGTGTGGTGTGGTGTGGTGTGGTGTGGTGTGGTGTGGTGTGGTGTAGGTGTAGGTGTAGTGTAGTGTAGTGTAGTGTAGTGTAGTATAATATAATATAATATAATATAATATAATATAATATAATATAATATAATATAATATAATATAATATAATATAATATAATATAATATAATATAATATAATATAATATAATATAGTATAATATAATATAATATAATATAGTGTAGTATAGTATAATATAGTATAATATTTTATAGTATAGTATAGTGTAGTACAGTATAGTATGGTACGGTACGGTACGGTACGGTACGGCAGGCACGGCATGGCACAGCACAGTACAATACAATATAATAATATAAATATAATTATATTTACATGTTTATCACTTAATGCACAATCAATAAACTTATTAATTTCATAAATTTATCCAGAAATTCATGTAACAAATAAAAGACTCCATCAGCAAACTTTCACGTCCAACTCATAAAACACGTTTAGAAATTATATAACGCGTCCATATAATGTCGTTACTTATTTATTTACACAATATATTCGTACTCGTATAGAGTGCAATAAATACAGAAGCAAAACGACAAATGGTAAGAATTATAATAAACCAGTTCAAGATGTACGTGTTAGAGGGAAAAAATTGTTAATTTTGCAGTAGCTGCTTGTGTATGGGTACTGTGCAACTGCAGCACCCCCTATTTTCACTCGATAGTATCGATAATATTCGATATAATAAGTCTTTTTTCTTTAGTTCTTTCTTTATGCTTGTACGGAACCAGAGCACGTGAGGGTAGTACTGTTAGTTTCACAGCCTAACACAGTGCACTCCAGCAATGCGGTGTTTGGCTGTTGTGCGCATGCTGCGCAGGTAGAGAAAGTACTGTCACTCACACAGTTTGTCAAGCTTGAACTGCAGCAATTTGGGCTAGTAGTAAGGAAAAAAACCTTTTTGTTTAGGATTAATATATAAGCTTCCGTAGGTTTGTTTGTTTAAAATTACAATTACAACATTAAAATTTGTAACGAGTTTGTTAGTTTGTGATGAACTACACACGTTCGACAGCTCATGCGTGAGCACAGCGTAATTTTTTGAAATTTGAATTTTTATCTTAAAACTTGCCTAGTTTTAGTACAACACACTGGATATCTTACAATAGCACTGTACTTCAATTTTCGCTTTCGCAAACACGTGCAACACGCTCGTGGAATATTTTTGTTGTGGAAAACTATGTTAGTTTGTGACGTCATCAACTGTTACGCTCACCCGTCGTTAATTATGTTTTTAATCTAGTAATTAATTATCAGAAACGCTTTTGCAGTAATAATTGTGTTAAAATGTATACTTTTTATAGAATTTGAAATGAGGCAGAATATGAAAAATCATGTTGTCTTCCACTAATTCTTCAACACGCAAAAAAATTTCAGCCATGACTTAAAAACTACTAAAACCATGAAATTGTAACTTTCACTGCCAAGAGTTGGTGCACTCTGTGAAATCTCTGGGGCACTTAAAAGATATATTAAAATTTTTACTATTTAAAATACAAGTTACATTTCTACATTTTAGTGTAAACATGTCAACATATTTCTCCTGCAATTAGGGTCGGACTATAATCTTTCGAGGCTTCTAAGCTAACGAATTATTATTATTAATATTGTTGTTGTTGTTGTTGTAGTTGTTGTTGTAATTATTATTATTATCGTTATTATTATTATTATTATTATTATTATTATTATTATTATTATTATTATTATTATTATTATTATTATTATTATTATTATTATTATTATTATTATTATTATTATTATTATTATTATTATTATTATTATTATTATTATTATTTATTTTATTATTATTATTATTTAAAAACTATGTACAAAATACATTCCCTCTATTTGTAGGGATATGTTTAAAATTTCTAAAACCATTTACAACATATTATTATTAAAGCAAATATTTCAGCACAACCGTATCGAAAAAAACAGATTTTTTTCACCAAATGTCCAGACAGTTTGAGAGGCCCTGGGCTGCCGCCCTTACGAGACAATCGAACTCTGACTGCGCTGTTTCTTCTGGATCACCCTGTACATTTTGAGCTGCTGGCGTGTTGCATCGTGGGTCACTGACGTCACAATAGTTTCTTAGCCACTCACACGACCTACATACTCAAAACTTTGCTTTCTTTTCAACCGAACCACTTGAAAAGTAAAAGTGTGTTAAAGTGATGCAACTTTTAGTTCCTAGTTTATTGTAAAGTAGAATTATCGGCTGTTTTTCACTGTTAATATTAAGGCGCCACCTATTTATTTAAAGTAAATAGTAAAATAGTCGTGTTCTTGAAGAATCGGGCCCGCCAATCAAGTGTCATGCCATTGGGGGTTTATTTTTCGAATCGGGCCCACCGGAAGGAACGGGGGGGGGGCGAAAAACCTCCAAAATGGCCATTTTTCGGCCGTTTTTTTGCAAAACTCATACCTCTTATATCTGAAGAACGGGAACGTGCCGAGGGTGGTACTGGGTATGGATAACCCGTTCAGCGGTGGGTGTCATAGGCCTATTTAGAATTCGCGAGAGGGTCACGGCGCCCCGCAACGGGCGTTTTTCCGAACCCAACTCCGGATTTTTTCGAAATTTTGACCAAGCAGCATGCGGAAAAAACGTTCTAGCGGCGCCTGGTGGGACTTTCGGAAGGAGATACACGGCTCTTTAGAAAGACGAAGGACAGGGCTACATGGTGGTGTGAACTACATTTTAGGGTACGTCCACTAAGAGGAGTACCAACGAGTTAATTAGATGTTCCATTTTTGGCAATTTTCGCTTAGAAAACTGCTGACGAAAAGCCATTGTTCCGACGTCATCCATTATCCTCTGCCTATAAGCTTATAACTTTAATTCAGTAAAAGCTGCTGGCTTTGCATTATAAATGAGGACTATGTCATGTGGGATGTTCGCGTATTTTTGATTATAAGTGTATTTATACGCATTTTTTGCGGGGCCTTCGCTAGTTTCTTAAAGAATATTTTTAGTGACAAACAAAACATAAGTGTTCTACATTATTTAAAGAATTTGCAAAAAGTTTCTTCAAGGTATGCAAATGTCGTTTAAACACATCACCGTATTAACCAATAGGCTAACTAGACTATGGCCTAAGGCGCCAACGTTTGAGGGGGCGTCACATTTTAGAAAAAAATCTTATTCTCCTCAGAAAATGTGTATACTTTACGTTCATGTAAAGGGCGCATTTCATAACACGCCACAGGCAGTTATAGGGCTTCAATTCTATATAAGTAAGGAACAGGACTAGGATACAACACAATAAGCAGTTGCGCAGCCTGATTATAAACAGCCATATACATGTAATTACAAATACGTTTCGCAAACACGTGCAACACGCTCTTGGAATATTTTTGATGTTGAAAATCATGTTAGTTTGTGATGTCATTAATAGTTGGGCTCGTTCGCCGTCAACTAAGATATTAATTTAATTATCAGAAAAACTTTTGCAGTATTAATTGTGTTAAAATGTATACTTTTATCTTTCTTAAAAATGGCCTCCTTATCATCCAGTCTATCTTATTCGTTCGTTAATCTATTTCTTCGCTCATTCTTTCGTTCAATTTCTTATTTTATTTCAGATCTAGTGGAGGCGTCTGGAAAAGATGTTCGCGCATGCAATTGTTCACACTCGGATATCTAACATCGTTCACATGCTTTACTAATTACTCTTATGTTATTCAATTTTAACGAGAGCAAATTCAATGCATACTAAGCTATTGCTACCCGGGTCTTGGTTAATATAATCGCCAGAAACTTTGCCTATTCAGACTGTTCACCTCTTTTATCCAGTGCCGGCCTTAGGACATTTCGGACCCTGTGCAAAGTAAACTGCCCCCCCCCCATGAGCAACGCTAATTATTTTCTATGCTGGTTATTTTATTTTAGTAAATTTTTGACTATAATGCATAAAAATTATACTATACAAGCGCACCGGTAACCAGGGGCGTATCTAGTAGGGAAGCAGGGGGAGCAACCGCTCCGCCTGGTGACAGTTTTTCAAAATTGGCGCATTTTCAACAACCTGCCATGTTACTTTATTTGGCCAACCTGCCTCCCTAGTTTGCTTGCATTTACACAACTCATTTGTCAAGGTAGACTGATTGAACCAAGGACCAAATTACACCAAATCTTACTGTTAACTCTTTAGTTCACATCCGGGATAAACGTCGAACCTTTTTTACTTTTTTAATGACGTTGTCTTCATCCTGTATTCAGACTAGATAGTTCTCTCTGATAATAAACTCACAAGTGTGAACGACTTTGCTAGTTCTCTCCGACAGTAAGCGTGAGCCGACACTCGGGAAAACTCACTATGGAGAACTCACCAGTGTGAACACGCCTTAAGTCTTGACATTAACGGATATTAAACCAATTGCACCTCTGACCCCGTAATTAACAAAAAAAATTGTTAAAAAAATGAACTAAATAAAATTATTATTCGTTTTTAACAGCAAATTTCTCCAAATTCTCGAACCCCTCAACTTTCGGGTCCCTCACGTTTCCCACGACCCTAATGCCGGCACTGTCGAATTTCACTGTTTTTCAAATAAAGCTCGAGGATCAGCTCAATATAAATAATTTTTGTTACGAAATTTTGTGTTTTTCTTGTTTTTTTGAGTGTGTGTGTGTGTGTGACAGATTGTTAAATTTTTATTTTTTTAATTTAAAGTTTATTTCAACACCTAAAAACCTTATATAAGAGTTAAAATTTACATTAAAAACTAGAAAGTACTGCATGTCATGCTACAATATTAAAAACCTACGAAAATTACAAATACTATAATAGAAATGCGGAAAAAATATGGAAGAGAAATATAGTAGAAAAAATTTCCCACACAATTTAAATACCCTAACCCGAACAATAGCCCTAATCTTATCCCTAACCCTAGCCCCAATCTTGACCCTAAATAAACTCTAACTCTAATCCAATCCTAACACTACCTTAATCCAATCCATACTCTATAACTCTAATCCAACCCTAACCCTACCCTATTCCAACCCTAACTCTACCTTTGTCCAATCCATATTCTAACCCTAATCCAATCCTAACTCTAACCATAATCCAATCCTAACTCTAACCCTAATCCAATCCTAACCCTACCCTAATCCAACCCTAACACTATCTTAATCCAATCCATACTCTATAACCCTAATCCAATCCTAACCCTACCCTAATCCAACCCTAACACTATCTTAATCCAATCCAATCCTAACCCTACCCTAATCCAACCCTAACACTATCTTAATCCAATCCATACTCTATAACCCTAATCCAATCCTAACCCTACCCTAATCCAACCCTAACACTATCTTAATCCAATCCATACTCTATAACCCTAATCCAACCCTAACCGTACCCTAATCCAACCCTAACACTACCTTTATCCAATCCATACTCTATAACCCTAATCCAACCTTAACCCTACCCTAATCCAATCCTAACCCTACCCTAATCCAATCCTTGCATACCCTACCCCAATTTTGCTCATATTTTAACGAATAACAATTAACATAATTCAGCATAAAATTATGAGCTTTCAATCCGTCTCTCAATCGTCACAAACGTATGTTTTTTTTGCAATAATGATGTAGAAAAATTACTGAAAAAGTAAATAACACACACATGTAATTACTATACATATATCTCAAACTATGAAGTAGCTAGTAGGTATCTTAAGAAAGACCGGGTGACTTTTCGTTAAGCCTATTAATCCTAATCCGTTTATTTTTAAATTTTTCATTTAATTTGTTTAATTTAACATTAAATTTTACATTTAGTTTGTTTGATTTAACATTTAATTTAATACGCTTAACGCTGAATGATAGAGCTAAATAGACGCACGCAAAAAACCGCGTGCCTTCTGTGTGAAATGAACCTTCTTGCCGCGTTAGTTTTCGCGAAAAAAGAGAGCAATTTTCCTTGCATCCTCGGTGTGAAATGGGCCCAAGTGTGCTCATAGGGCAAGGATAATTAAAACAAAAAACCGTTTTTGTGACCACCTTCAATCTATTACGATAATGTAACATACAACTGATTACAATAATTCACAATTACGTGTAGAAATCATGGATTCGTCGTTTCGGTTAAACCTTAACAATCAAAAATCAATTGTCAGGCTAGACTGAAGAAGAACCATAGTTCATTGAAAAGTTTCCGCCTCGTGCACGCCAGAAATAATGCACTAATCTCAGAAATTACCAGCCAGGCAGTTGAAAGGCTAGAATCACCTGGGTTCACACGGGTAGAATTATAGTTTACAGACGAACAAGCACTGGCTTAACCTATCAGTCCACAAAAACACGAAATCAAACACATTTCCCACGCCGTAATTACGCATGCGCCTAATTATTTGCAATCCCACCTCAATACAATGGCAAACTATGATGGCAACCAGTCTTCTAAACGCTCAACAGTTCCAGTGTTTACAATAACAACAACGATGACACCATTATGAATTCGAACAATTAAAAACCTCCTACTGATTAGCATCAATTCGTAGTCAAAACAGCAAAATAAACTTTATAATAAATAATCATCATGACGAATTGCAAATTAAACTTTAAAAAAATCGTGTAACATAAATAATTTAGCAAAGCTACGTCTATGAAATTCCATACGGATGGCAACTCATGGGTAAGTGAAAAATGAATGTACAAAATTTTATAGCTAAATGCAGTAAATCCACTTGACACGAAACACGGTCACGTGACAGGTTGCTTAATCGAGGAGAGACGAATCGGGGGGCGGCTGAATTCTTCCCTCGACTCGACTTTACAGACCCGCACGAGAGAAGAATATACAGTGTATACAAAACGACAGTCCCTTTCTTATTATAAACAACAATACAAACAGCATAATCTATTTCTCTCTTTTTTAGAACTGCGCACGCTTTGTTCTCGCTGTCGTTGCACGTCCAGCGCAGTACGTCACTTCCGTACCACGTGCCCTGCGTCTGCTTACGTCACTTCTGCTACGAGAGTTGCACGTGGCAGCGAGAACAAAGCCGCACGCGTATTTAAAGTGAAAACGATTTGTTAAGATTGTTAAAATGCTAGAGCTTAATATTGGCGGCGAGTTGTTGAGGAACTGCGCTGGTCAATCACGACTAAACTGGGACGACGGCCGCTGGGGATGATGGTGTGGTGTTTTGACCGCATTGTGGACACTTGACTTTCTGCGGTATCGGCTCGGCTCTCGGCATCATCCAACTGTCGCTGGAAGTAGCGGATCCTGTTCATCTGCTGAGTGTTTATTGTTTCCTGAAACAGAAGACAGGCTCAACTATAATTAGGGTATAGCCTAAGGCGCCAAGCTATAATTAGGGTATAGCCTAGGGCGCCAACGTTTAGGAGCGTCGCCTTTTAGAAAAAAATCTAATTCTCCTAAATGATATACTTTCATATTCGTGTAAAGGGTGCATTTTGTAACACACCACAGGCAGTTACTGAGCGCAGCTTTTATATAACTGTCACATAACAAACAGATGCAAGATATTATTCAACAAGCAGTTGCTTGAATATAAGTGCTGTGCAAATACTTAGCAGAGATGATGTAAGGATCGACAGATTGAGAACTGTTTCTTGATTCAGTGGGTGGTGATGTATGCCCATTTTTAGTTGGTTTAGCAATTTGTCTGGTTAATTCCGATAATGAACGAGACTCTGGTCTTCTAAACAGTTAGCTGATCCCTAGGGTGTCAGCTGTAACTTCTTAGAGGGACAAACGTCTGTTAGCTGCACGATATTGAGCAATAACAAATTATGTTTAAGAGTAGTCACAAAAGTATCTACAAAACTCATGTCGATCTCTATATTTAGTGTCCTTTAACCTGAATGCCCGATTGTCCATTTCCCATCGACTGTCCAGTTCTTACCTGTTCTTCGGATTGGCGCTTGAATGTCTGCACCTTCACTTGCAGTTTCTCGACAGTTTCCTGCAGGACAACGACTTTGGAGCTGTAGTCTTCGATTTCTACGAGCAATTCCTTGATGCGCTTCTCTTTGCTCTTGATGGTACGTTCAGTGTTGGCATGCCTTTTCCTCTCTTCTTCGACGTCAGCCTCTGCGTCTCTCAGCTGTAAATAATAATAATAATAATCTTTTATTTATCTTTTAACACACACAGTTACAATACAATTAATTTAGCAACAAAAATGTGAAGAAAGGGCAGCGAAAGACCAATTGGTCATCTAGTCAGCTGCCCTTTGGTTAGTGATGAACATTTTTTAAAGGCAGTTGGTAAGCATTAATGAGATTGCACCAACAAACCTCAGTGAAAGTGAGAAACAGTCATTACTAGTACATTCAGGATGTCATAACAGCATTACATCCCCCATACCCCCCCCCCCCCCCGGGCAAAGCAGTGCACTAGGGTCCCCTATCTACCCAACCACTCACAGGAATAAAAATGTAAATGGTTGATAACATTAAACATATATATATATATATATATATATATATAAATATATATATGTATTGGTACTTGCCAAATATACAAAATCAGTGCTTAAACATTAAAAACATATTGTATAGCAAAGGTTAATCAACACAAATATTTGAACAAGGTAACATGAGCCTTGAAAAACACATGATAAACTACAGTTATACCTCGGTTTTCGACCATAATTCGTTCCTAAAAGTGTTTGAAAACCGATTTGGTTGAGTACTGAATCATTTATTCCCATAAGAAATAATGTAAAAACAAATAATCCGTTCTCAAGCACCAAATGAACTGTAAAGTATTACTAAAATGAAATATGATAATGCAAAAATGTTTATTCAAACAGTAGATGTGATATTATTGATAAGAAAAACACAATAGAATTCCTTAGAAAGAAAAACATCATTATTCCTGCATGAAAAAACCTTACGTGTTGGTAGCAGTGTGATGGTATACGTAAGCAAGAGCATAAACACGTGCGTGACTACTCTCGGGCGCAGTCGATTACGCTCGGCTCTACTCGGCTCGCCGCGCATGCGTTCATCACGTGCTCCCCATTATTGTGGGGTCCCTATTATTGTGAGTCTCCAGGACAAATACCCAGCGTGGCCATGGGTTAAGACAGCCTGTGTGCACATTTTGATAATTTCGTGTTTTCAGCCGAGAACTATAGATCGTATCAATACCACATTTAAGACTCGCATGATTCGTTTATTCGACCCTGAAAAGTATATCAAGACTTACCCTGTTCTCTAACTTGGCAAGCTGCCTCTTGGCCACAACCATGGCGTTTGCTTCTACCTCCTGCAAGCGGGCGTGCAGGGCAGTGATTTCTGACTCCAAGTCTTTGTTCAGGGCAACGATCTTCTGGTTCCTTTCCTTCTCGAAGTTCAGTTGCTCGCTGGCCCGGGCGGCGTCGGCCTGTGCCTTATTGATGGCCTCCTGAGCATTGCGGGCAAGCGTGCGGGCCTCATCTACTTCCGACTTCATGGAGCTGATGTCGCCTTCCAGCTTGGTCTTCTGAGTCATCAGACCAACGTTCTGGGATGTCAGTTCCTCGACACGAGAGTGGGCGTCTTGCACTTCGATCTCAAGAGCCTTCTTGGCACGAACAGCCTAAATGTATATACATATATATCATCTTTATTAACACATAATGATTGCATTACATGTAATATATAATACGGAAAGTAGTGCTATTTACAGTGCTATTTACATTTCCTTGGTATCATTAACTGTGAAACCTTGAATTACATATTCATTATGCAAAGTCCAGAACAGAATATATGCTATTATGTCGACAGGTCTATAAGCATAAGCATGGTGGTTCTAATACGGTTTCTACCGAGTATACTTATACTAGTATAGTTATTTAACACAGCCTGTGATCAAAGAACTGGATTAACAGATTGTTACAATAGAGTTTTAAAATTCGCTTATGGAAGAGTATATCTAGAGGATATGTATCAGCGATACACAATGTCATGCTGGAATGAGAATATCTAGGCAAGTTTAAGATTCGCCTCAATGCTTTTCTATGTTCAGTAAACAAACGTCGACATTCAGTTCTTTGATAAATCGTTAACTGAACATCCATAGAAGGAGCAGCAGTAAGCATGAAACAGTACAGCACGAAACAGTGCAGCATGTAAGCATGAAACAGTACAGCATGAAACAGTATAGCAGGTAAGCATGAAACAATTTAAGCATTACTCGTTGATCTGTTACCGACTTAAAGGAACACAAAATAGCGTTAACAGATGAAATAAAATCTTTTTTTACATCTTACCACATCACTAATTTCATCAAGGTTCGTTGTTAGTTTGTGACGTTGTTAGAATGTGTTTGTACTAAAATCAGCCAAATATTTGCACAAACGAAATGATGATTATGCAATTTTCTTACTAGTAATTGACTGCTAAACAGTTTAGAGGATATTGTGAACGTGTTAACACCTGGAAGAAACGCCTGTAATGAGCTCGTACAAATCATACCTGGTCAAGGCTTGATCTTGCATCATCCAGCTCGGTCTGTAGGCTCTGAGCCTTTCTAGATATCACAGTCAGCTGGTCGATTGTGGCCTGCAGCTGACGCTGGCCTTCATCGTACAGTCCTTGCAGGTCCTGTCAAAAATGACACTAGCATTACTAGCGACTCCGGAACAAACAAACATAACATGTGCCGTCCATTTGCAAGTCAAAATGGCTTCACTTCAATAACGGAAAAACTTAAACATTGGCAGACGTCTCTTACACAAAATATTGTTCTGCTGTCAGGTTCTCGCCGCCAGGGTCGTTGTAAAAACCCCTGGACGGTTCGAAGCAGGGCTATCGGTAGGCGAGAGGCCTCCGTTCAAAAACGACACCCCGAAACCAAACGACTGGGAGAAATTTACCAGCTTTGAAAGAGCAGCATAATGTCCGACCAAAATCCTGACTAACTTAGTAATCTTGTAAAATGAAAATCTTAACGTTTGAAATAATTTAATAGCCAAAAAAGAACAAATAACTGACAAAAAATAAGAAGGATTCTACCCATGAGGGTTCACCACTCCCTCACACTGACACATTGGGAGACAAGTCCTGCGAGGGCAGGTACAGGCTTGTCCTATTAGGCGTCTCAAACTCCAGTAACCACTGAACTCAAGTTGGGAGACAAGTCCTGGGAGGGCAGGTACAGGCTTGTCCTATTTGGCGTCTCAAACTCCAGTAACCACTGAACTCAAGTTGGGAGACAAGTCCTGCGAGGGCAGGTACAGGCTTGTCCTATTTGGCGTCTCAAACTCCAGCAACCACTGAACTCAAGTTGGGAGACAAGTCCTGCGAGGGCAGGTACAGGCTTGTCCTGTTTGGCGTCTCAAACTCCAGTAACCACTGAACTCAAGGAAACAGAATGCGGGGTTTATATTTATAGATTTTGCACAGGTGAAGTATTTAATTTGGGCTAATCAGAAGGTATGACTTGTGAATTTTATTCAGGTAAGTTTATTACATTTGATTTGTAGGGATGTTTTACTTTAAAAAGCGACTTTGAAATAACGTACAAGCCGCATATCTGTGTAAGTGAGTGAGTGAAAGTTTGAACGCAAAACAAAATGAAACAATACAAACAATACAAACTACAGCAATACAAACTAGATTCTAACACAAAATATCAGCAATTAACATGGAAATCTCCAAACAAGTGAAATGCTTTTTATAAAAAGAAGTGGTATATGGTTCAGAAGCTACTAATCAAGTAGGCTGTCTTGGCACCACTTAGTCAATCAATCAATCACTAACCTTCAGCTGTGTTGTAAGAGCCTTGTTCTTGCGTTCAGCCTCGATTCTGGCTGCATTGGAACTTTCCAGGTTCATCTCCAATTCGGTTATTTCGTTCTGGTACTTCTTCTTCAGTCGTGAAACTTCCGTCTTCAGTCGAGTCTCGGCGTCTGTCACACGTTGGATCAGAATTTCGATCTCCTGGGTGAGCTCCCTCCTAAAATGCAGTGAAAATGCAAGGGTCGTGTGAAAACGTGTTTGCTGTCTAGTAACAGTAGTATCACGAACACAAAATTTTTGCTTGTGTCATAATACTTTTGACATTAAAATAATTGTTATCTTAATTTTACATACTATTAACAAATAATAGTCTTTCTATCTTTTATATCATCTCATATTTGAGCTTCATTCATTACATCATTCCATTTTAACCACTAATGTTTTTTTATCACGATTCACTTTAAATTTTCAGATTATTTCCATCACTTTTTTTTCATCACTGTGTGGGACAATCTAACAAGTCCTGCTTTTTGATTGCCCGCAACACATTTACCTTCGTATATAAGTCAAATAAGTATATACTGTTGTCTTAAAGGCATTTCCTGTGCAGTATTTCTTATTTGTATCATGTTCATTGTAGGCCCTTTCACTAGATATTGTACATGAAACTATTGTAAATGTGTAATGTGAAATAAATGGCTTATGACTTATTGTCATGACGAAACAGGAAAAAACCGTCATTTTATAAGATCTTTTGAAAACGGAAAACCACAATATAAAATCGTCATCAGCTGCTAACTTAAACTGTCATTGAATTAAGTTTTATATTAACTTCTGGTTTCTAACTGCCTTTACTATTACAATAACTAAGCAAGTTCCAAAATACTCCTACAAAATCTTTAGCTAAAATGTCGTGATAGTCACGTCATTAATAAATATATTATTATCATGATCTTGGGAGGCCTGCACTTTAAGAAAAAGACTTGTTCTCAAAACTGCAAAGTTTCCCACAGCGTTAAATTAAAGAGCTAACTGGTTAGTTCGAATCTGTTGTTTTGCTAAATTCATTTTCTCAACAAAAAAAACGATCCAGTGCTTACCGTGTCACCTCCAGTTCTTCAGTAACTGCCACCAGCTTCTTCTAGATCATGAAGACGCAATTCTGTGTTGATCATCAGGAACTAATTGACTGTTTCAAATCTCCTATTTTACTAAATTTATTTTCTCAACAAAAAAAACGATCCAGTGCTTACCGTGTCACCTCCAGTTCTTCAATAACAGCCACCAGCTTCTTCTCGGTCACAAAGATGCAATTCTGTGTTGATCATCAGGAACTAATTGACTGTTTCAAATCTCCTATTTTACTAAATTCATTTTCTCAACAAAAAATCCATCCAGTGCTTACCGTGTCACCTCCAGTTCTTCAGTAACTGCCACCAGCTTCTTCTAGATCATGAAGACGCAATTCTGTGTTGATCATCGGGAACTAATTGACTGTTTCAAATCTCCTATTTTACTAAATTCATTTTCTCAACAAAAAAAACGATCCAGTGCTTACCGTGTCACCTCCAGTTCTTCAGTAACTGCCACCAGCTTCTTCTCATACTCGCTCTTTATCTTGGTAATTTCCTCAGTGAGTGTTTTGATCTTGACCTCGCATTCCTTGCGGATGGACTCCTCTTCCCGTAGCGCGTCGTGCAGATCCCGGTTGTCAGCCTCCAGACGACTGATGGTCATCTCCATCTCGCTGACCTGCTTCTGGGCGTCACTCAACTTCTCCTTGGCATCGTGAAGGTCACCTAGTGACGAAATTTTAAATTAGACAACCAAAATGCAGAGAAACAAGTGCTTGTTAATAGGAATTACTGTACGGGAAATTGGTCATTACCATCCATTATAAATGGCAAGGTGAACGATGCAGATATCTGCATATTTTTTCATTCATTCACTCAAGTCATTCACTCATTCACTTATTCACTCATTCACTTCATTTACTCACTCACCCATTCATTCACTCATTAACCCACTCACCACTCACTCATTCATGCATTAATTTATTCATTCTTTCTTTCTTTCATTCAGGCATCAATTAATTTTTTTCATTTTTATTCATTCTTTTTTCTAACTATTTGTCTGTCTGTTTGGTCATTCATTTGTTCATTCACTTATCTATCCATTTGACTACTTTTGTATTCATTTATTCATGTATTAATTTTCTTGTTGATTCATTCATTCATTCAGTCACTCATTCATTCATTCATTCATGTATTCCATTCATTCTTTCTTTTCTTTTCTTTTCTTTTCTTTTCTCTTCCTTTGTTTCCTTTCTTTCTTTCTTTCTTTCTTTCTTTCTTTCTTTCTTTCTTTCTTTCTTTCTTTCTTTCTTTCTTTCTTTCTTTCTTTCTTTCTTTCTTTCTTTCTTTCTTTCTTTCTTTCTTTCTTTCTTTCTTTCTTTCTTTCTTTCTTTCTTTCTTCTTTTCTCTCTCTCTCTCTCTCTCTCTCTCTTTCTATGTCTTTCTTTCCTTCTTTCTTTCTTTCTTTCTTTCTTTCTTTCTTTCTTTCTTTCTTTCTTTCTTTCTTTCTTTCTTTCTTTCTTTCTTTCTTTCTTTCTTTATTTATTTTCACTTTCCCTTTAGTTGTTTGTTGCTTTATTCATTTGTTCACTCACTTCTTCATTCATTTACTCACAAGAAAAAAGAAAAAAATTGCCAAAAGATGTAATCGACATCTTACTCTGCAGTTTCTTGTTGTCGATCTTGAGAGCGTTGTTAGCATCCTCTAATTTCTGCACTTGTGTCTTGTACTTGGATGCCTCCTGTTCCCAGTGCTGTGCGTCCTTTCTGGCATTGTCTGCTTCTGTGGCAAGTTCGTCATTCTTGCGCTTCAGATCGTCGACCAGCACTTCAAGATTGTCGCACTTGCCTTCCAGAATCACGATGGTGCTGTTAGCCTAGAATCGTCAAAATCATAATCACTATTGCCGGCTCGTGTACAGATACTGTGAAACAGCAGGGCCCCCTATTTTCACTCAATATTATCGATAATATTCAATATGATAAGTCTTTTTTCTTTAGTTCTTTCTTTATACTTGTATGGAACTAGACCACGTGAGGGTAGTACTGTTTGCTTCACAGCCCAGCACAGTGTGCTCCAGGAACGTGGTGTTTGGCTGTTGTGCGCATGCGGTCATGCGCACATGTCTGACGTAAGACCCTGCACTTTAGATAGAAAGAGTACTGTCCCTCACGCAGTGTGCGTTGTCAGGTAGGTGCTTAAAAACCGTGTACCAGCATATTCTTGAACTGCGAACAACTTCTTGAAGCAAACAATGTTTTTTGTTTAGAATTTTATCAAATTTATGTATATATTTTCCTATGTTCGTTTGTTTATAATTACAATTACAACATTAAAATTACATATATTTGTTTCGTTTTACACAGTATTAAAACAATCGCTAAAAATTTTCTGAAGCATCTACAACATTCTATGTATGTTGTTTACCTGGTCAAGTTCGCTGATGGTCACCTGCAGTTCGTTGTGGATACGATTCTTTGCTTTCTCCAGCTGACTGACCTTGCCCTGCATCACTTCAATCTGGTGTTCACAGTCCGTCTGAATCAGTGTGATCTTGCGTCTGGAAATGGGGAAAAAACACGTTTGATTTAACATCAACAAATTACTAATGGCGGCCATTCTTGTAATTTTGCTGCGTGTAGCTGTCATTTACATTATTAACTATCAAATCATACTATTAAATGCTTTTAACTAAATAGAATTAACTATTAAATGCTTTTAACTAAATAGAATTAACTATTAAATGCTTTTAACTAAATAGAATTAACTATTAAATGCTTTTAACTAAATAGAATTAACTATTAAATGCTTTTAACTAAATAGAATTAATTATTAAATGCTTTCAACTAAATAGAATTAACTATTACATAACCATTAACTAAATAGAATTAACTATTAAATGCTTTTAACTAAACAGAATTAACTATTAAATAACCATTAACCAAATAGAATTAACTATTAATACTATTAACTAAATAGAATTAACTATTAAAAAATTATTAACTGAATAAAGTTAATTATTAAATAGCTATTAACAAAAACAACAGAGACAGCAACAGTTGCACAAAAACAACAGAGACAGCAACAGTTGTACAAAAACAACAGAGACAGCAACAGTTGTACAAAAACAACAGAGACAGCAACAGTTGTACAAAAACAACAGAGACAGCAACAGTTGTACAAAAACAACAGACACAGCAGCAGTTAAGCAAAAACAACAGAGACAGCAACAGTTGTACAAAAACAACAGAGACAGCAACAGTTGTACAAAAACAACAGAGACAGCAACAGTTGTACAAAAACAACAGAGACAGCAACAGTTGCACAAAAACAACAGAGACAGCAACAGTTGCACAAAAACAACAGAGACAGCAACAGTTGTACAAAAACAACAGAGACAGCAACAGTTGTACAAAAACAACAGAGACAACAACAGTTGTACAAAAACAACAGAGACAGCAACAGTTGCACAAAAACAACAGAGACAACAACAGTTGCACAAAAACAACAGAGACAGCAACAGTTGTACAAAAACAACAGAGACAGCAACAGTTGTACAAAAACAACAGAGACAACAACAGTTGTACGAAAACAACAGAGACGGCAACAGTTGCACAAAAACAACAGAGACAGCAACAGTTGCACAAAAACAACAGAGACAGCAACAGTTGTACAAAAACAACAGAGACAGCAACAGTTGTACAAAAACAACAGAGACAACAACAGTTGTACAAAAACAACAGAGACAGCAACAGTTGCACAAAAACAACAGAGACAGCAACAGTTGCACAAAAACAACAGAGACAGCAACAGTTGCCCAAAAACAACAGAGACAGCAACAGTTGTACAAAAACAACAGAGACAACAACAGTTGTACAAAAACAACAGAGACAACAACAGTTGCACAAAAACAACAGAGACAACAACAGTTGCACAAAAACAACAGAGACAGCAGCAGTTGCACAAAAACAACAGAGACAGCAACAGTTGTACAAAAACAACAGAGACAACAACAGTTGTACAAAAACAACAGAGACAACAACAGTTGCACAAAAACAACAGAGACAGCAACAGTTGCACAAAAACAACAGAGACAACAGCAGTTGCACAAAAACAACAGAGACAACAGCAGTTAAGCAAAAACAACAGAGACAGCAACAGTTGCACAAAAACAACAGAGACAACAGCAGTTAAGCAAAAACAACGGTAACAGCAACATGACCAACCTAAATTCCTCAGCGTCGTCATGGCGGGCGGTCACCTCTGCCTCGTACTTGGACTTCCAGGAGCTAACGTCCTCGGTCAATCTGCTGACCTTGCGCTCAATTTCCACCCTGGTTTCTCTCTCCTCGTCCAACTGCACACGTACCGAGTCAAATTCCATCTCCATGGAGTGCAGCTCCTCTACTGCTTTCCTCCTTGACTGTAAAACATCATCAAAGTGCTGATAAACTGGAAGAAATCGAAAGTCAAAAGATGATCTGTAAGAAGCCTTTTCACAGGTTCGTTGTGCGCATGCGCAGTAGCTGTGGGTGAACAGGTAAGTGCACTACGGCAACGCATCTCCACTACAACCATCACGTGACATGTGTGTAAAGCAAATCCGTCTGCCGCATCAGTTCAGCAACTTCGGTTGTTATTTTACGCAGGCTGTTGTTGTAGGTCTAAGGCTAAGTGTGCCACAGCAATGTGTCTTAATGCGTCACAGCATTGTCGCGCGATGTATGGATAATGCAAGCCGTCTGCTGCATCAGTTCAGTATCTTAGTTATTTTGTGTGGACTTTACTACTTAACTATGCATTACTCTGTGTGTAGAGTGATTTACTAGTAGGATCTTGCTCCGGAAGAAAAAAATGAACTAGGTAAGGTTCTAGCTAGCTGTTAAAACTGTTACTATTACAACAGCTCTATGGACTGCGAGGTGTTGTCAAGTGTACACAAATGCGTTGTCTGGTACACTTAACCTTTGACCATTTCACGATCATCATCAATCGCTGGAACTGAGAAAAGGCTTAGTCAGAATCCGTGATAAACCGTTGCATTAATTGTATTCTTAATGATGATGTTGATGGTGGTGATGACGATGATGATGATGGTGTTGATGATGTTGATGGTGGTGATGATGATGATGATGATGATGATGATGATGATGATGATGATGATGATGATGATAATTCACAGCAATTAAGTATTAAGTTCTTGTAGCTGAATGAGTTGATACAGTACACCTTGGTATACTTGCTAGGCACTGGCCTGCAGCGTAGCACGCGCTCTTCTAGGAGGAATCTGAACTGGATTTGGGTTTTAAGGATTTATACAAAGCGACCGAAGCCCGGATCATGGGCACGTTCCTCCTTCGAGCCCTAAGCCATCATGTAGTTCTTTTGATGTACGTGTGTAAGCAACCATTGACCCAAATTTAAAACTCACCCTACTTTCCTCGTCCAGATTACGTTTTGTCTCCTCCAGGGCCTTCTGCGCGTCCAAGCGGGCCTGAGTCAGCTGCTCCTGGATCCTGTTGGCATCGCGCAGTTTGTCCTGGACTTCCGTCATCTCCATCTGGAGGCGACTGCGGACGGTGTTGGACTCGTTCAGCTGCTTGTTCAGGTCGTCAATTTTGGACAGAAAACCGGACACCTCGCCCTCCAGCTGATTGTAGGCCTTTTCCTGGGCCATCTGAAATGTTAGATAAGTATTATTGCGTACAATAATTATTTACGTTATAATGATGGTGATGGTGATGATGATGATGATGATGATGATGGTGGTGGTGGTGGTGGTGTTGCTGATGATGATGATGACGGTGGTGATGATGATGATGGTGATGATGATGATGCTGATGACGATGATGATGGTGGTGGTGGAGGTGCTGCTGCTGCTGCTGCTGATGATGATGATGATGGTGATGATGATGATGATGATGATGACGCTGATGATGATGATGATGATGATAATGACGCTGATGATGATGGTGATGGTGGTGATGATGGTGATGATGATGATGATGATGATGGTGATGATGGTGATGATGATGATGATGATGGTGATGGTGTTAGGGTAGCATTTAAAACTG
>JAQGDQ010001673.1:0-2500 GCA_030141605.1 Tubiluchus corallicola
ACACTAAATTGCACTAAAATCTGTGGCATAAGGGTTTTTGCACCTGGAATGACCCTTTAACGCCAATTTACGCCTATAATGCCTCGTTGTAATGCCAGCTTTTTTGCAGTCACAAAATAGGCGGCACAAAGAGTATGACACTAGTATAGTTTGACTATACTGTGAACTGAGAAAGGTCCATGCTTTTCCTTGCTTTTACCTCAAATTGTTGCTTGTTTTTCATTTGAAGCTTTGCTTTCTGGATTATTTGATTGCTTGTTCCGGGAAGAACTGAATGAAAACTAATGAGTTGGTGATATTAAACTGGTTATTTTTCTATAATTATAGCTAGCATGGCAAGTGGTGTAATACTCATTTATTTACCTAAAGTAACAAATGTATACCTACATGGCTACATTTATTTAATTTAGTGTCACTTCACTTGTGCAATACAGAAAAAGTAAGGATAATGTCTCTACCACCAGAACTTATTGGATTAGCTGATGTTGTGATAATGTTCAAGTGCAGATATTGCACATTTGCTGCAAATCATGCTCAGGTGTTTCTTGCTCACCTGCAGAACTCGCACCAGTGGGCTACCTATCAGCAGGCATCGGTAGAAGCACATTACACAAATTCTTCTGCACCAGCACAAAATCTAGGTAAAGTTTTCATAATTCTGTTGTTATTAAGAATAAAATATTAATTTCTAGAAATCTCAATATTAATGGGAAATGCTAAACCCAGATCGATTATGTAAATTTTTTGCATTATCTATATTGCAAAAATAAGTACAAGATGTTTCAGCACAACTGACATTATCCAAAATTGTAAATCCAGTTAGCAAGCAGTACATATATGATATTACATGCTTAGCTAGAGAAACACGATCATACTTAAGCAGTTAATGTGATTCATACTGCCACAAAGCTGTAATGGAATGTAATAGATAGGTTCAAATAAAGAGTTAAGGATTATAAAGCTGACCTATTAGTAACATGTTCTACATTGTTAAAACTTCCCATATATTCAATACACTATATACAATGATGATTAATAACATTGATCTATTACTGCTCTAGCTCAAAAGTGAAAACACAATTATTACTGTGCATATGTGTTTGAGCATTCTGAGTTTGTAATTTATTAGTAATTTTTGGGGTATTCAAATAGACATTTTGCTGTATTTTACAGTGTATAAAATTTTCAGTATTTTTTGTGGTTTACCGGTTTCCAGCTTCAAATCTGCTACTGGTACAAAAAAACATTTGGCTAACTTTCTAACTGTCCGACCACATATTTTAGTAACAGTTTACACCATCTTAAAGTACAAAACCAACTTGGCTGGTACTTTGCAATAATAGGACATTTGTGCTTTGTAGGTGCTGTGGACTTACTGTCACCACAGTGTGAGATAAGCCAACAAGTCGCAAGACAACTCAATGGTAACGCAACTATACAAGGTACTGATGTTGCCTCTTCAAAAGCTACCCAACAGCTGTTTACCACGAACATTTTTGAGCATTCAGAGGGCCACATTACTGTAAGTCTACAATAACAATAATCTTTATTTAAAGTCAACAATTAGGCCAGTAGCATAAATAGCGTTTTTATTTTTCGAAATTAATAAGTTTATCGTTGTTTTGAAAGAAGCACCTTATATTTATCAGTACAGGAAATACACTCACAGCTCAGTTTGCCAGACAAAAGCGGGGAGACATCGGTGAGAAGTTGCCGAATGTCCGTATTTACCGATGCTAAGCTAATACGATAAACTCCGTGTATTTAACTCAAGGTAATGCAGAATGAAACGTCTAACTGTCTCAAAAACGTCTAGTACGCTTCTACGCAAAAGTATATAAAAACTGTTGGTAACTGACTCAAATAACTCTGCATAATTAACTCTATATTTATATATAGAGAGATATTGTTGTGTTTTGTTTCTCTCGGAAGGCTCGTAGAGAAAACCAGAAAACACTTCGTCAGATTAAACTAGTTTATTATGCGTCAATTCTACAACACAAAAGTATGAAGGAACGCGAAATGTTTACAGTAAACGTGAAAATTTGGAAAACGTTTAAGTGTATCTGAAAATGCAAGTATACAAGAGTATGTGTAAGTGACGTCCGTGTGAACCTGCGTTTGTCTGAGCGGCCTGCTTCGCCTTATATAGGGTGCCATGGAAGATTCTAGACGTTTCTTTCTAGAACATTCTACAAGGTAAGACGATTATTCTACCGGAATGTTCTACAATGTTCTATTTAATTCTAACAGATGCCAGCCATCTCCACAACAGATCTACACATGGTTACACTGATGTAATGATTTAAACAAGTGATGCCTCTCCAACTAGCGGTCAGTTCACAAACCAACAGACTGTGTCTGTAGTATGCGACTTTTTAACGGACCAGATTTTGCCGGATTCTTCCGATATCCGTAAAAACGAGGTCCAGCAAACCGAGATGTGAGTGTAGGTCTCTTTTCAAAGCAACAGCATAATACCTGTGCATGAGCTTGGCTT
>JAQGDQ010001673.1:7500-17500 GCA_030141605.1 Tubiluchus corallicola
ACAGCTTTGCCCAGAAGTCTACAATGCTGTTAAGACTGCACTCAGCTTCTACAGCCTTATTCACTTATGATCTCGAAAGCAAAATGATTTCTTTGTTTAAATTCCCTCAACAATTTCCAAAACAGAAATATATTGAAAGAAAAGTAACATGAAATTTAAATAAGTGTGAGCTTGGATTTGAACCATGAAACTTAGGATTGCAAGTCCAATGCCAGGACAAATAATGTGCAAAACCAAAATAATCTAGCACGCCTTAAACACACTTTAGAGACGTTTTAATTATGCATTAAACCATGACTAGATGTAACACAGGTAGAACCTGCTTATTAATTTTTAATTAATGAAGCCAAGTCTTCAGTAATTAACTGTACATGTAGATTTGTTCTAAAACATGATGCTGGTGATTTAATGTGTGCGGCAGTGATAAAATGAACAACTCATTTCAGTTCAAAAGCAAATTAAAATGAATATATAGTGCGTCTTGTAAAGACATGCACTGATATTGATCTTACCAATAATGACCGATCGTAAAAGTTATTTTGATTGAAAATGCTTTGATTCCACAGAATAAAATCCTTCACGAATCTTAATAGAAAATTCCCTAATAAACTTGTTTATGCAGCTGAGTTTAATGCTTCCGAGAATGACAGGCAATCAATGAACCAATCAGGCAAAGTGATCATCTGATTTATGCAACTCAACGACAAATAAAACTGAAAATAACAACGAGAAGTTTGCTGAATAAGGAATGGGATTGCGGAGGATTTATAAAGGGTTTCGATTGGCATATGCTCTGGAATTAATAAGTACGATGAGTACACTTTATATGGTGACTGTGCAGAGAGGTTACACGACATTAAACGTTATCATAGAATGATGGGCGTACTTGATCATTTCAGTACCACATTGAAAGGCTAGTGTGGCCTAACTTAGTGCACCCTTTCAACATGCATCCGCAACACGACCTGCACGTGACCACAAATTAAAATGGTCACAGTAGTTGCAGAACAAGCTGTTCTACAAGCAGATGCACTAGTCAATGTTTTGCTGAGGCCAGTGTTCACTGTTCAGATGTGCAAACTGAAAAACTGAAACAGTAACATCTGAATGTCATCTGTCGTGGAAAACTGGTGACATGAGTAATCAGTTTGTACAGTAGAAAAAATGAAATGCAGCATCCGTTAAAGAATCTCGTAATGGAAGTGTTGTGTTCAATAATTCAGTAAACTGCAGCATTGAAGAGAGCCGTCAACACAACGTAGTAGCCACTGAAAAGAAGAGTCTTGCAAAATCATGGTTTCGTTTTATTTGGTTACATTTCTTCATCTTCTGGCTGCCATGACGTTAGTGAAAACCACGACTTGTACAGACACGCAACTAAGTGAAGACATTAAGATCATGCAAGAGACAATCACAGCACAGCTTGCAATGGCCACGCAACAGATCAGCACGACGGTAACCAGTGCGGTACAAAGCCAATGTTTGCAACAGACGGTTAAAAATCGTCTACAGGACATCGGCGACAAACTGGACAAAATTCTTGACAAATTGGCTAAGCAAGAAATTCCATCATCCTCTTACTTGCCACGAGGTGGTGCTGGAGTGTCCGCTTTAACACCCAGCTGTCCACATGGCTTCATGAGAATTAAAAATTTCGGCTGCTTCAAGATATTTATGGACGAGGGAGACGAAAAGACGTGGGCTGGAGCTAAGGAAAGGTGTGCCGAGCTCGGAGCTTCACTCGTGTCAGTTGAATCAAGAGACAAACAGAGCGGTCTTCAAGCAGCACTGACCGACATCGGATTTCTTGGAAGTAAGTATGCACTCTCAGTCAGTACTATTAAAGAAAAGCGTGCTTGTATTGAAAATGCATGTATTTCATGTTCCTTAGGTTGTTGGCATCCTTCTGTCTCGAAAGACAATGGATTGTGCGCCAAGAGAATCAGTTATTAATGAAATTAATGGAGCTGCAGCGTCGACTATGACTGAGCAGTCCGATCCTTGAGCGGCAGTTCCGGCTGCAGGTTGCACAATGGAAGGCTGTTTCATCCGGGTGAGGTAGGGCATCTTTCTGATGCCTGCGAGTCCTTTTATCTTCCTCCCTCGTTTTCTCCACTCTATTGATGGTTGTCCTAACAGCAGATTTCCAGTTGCTTCGATCTGCCGCAAGCGCCTCGTAATTTGCTGGTGTAATGCTGCCTGCCTTGAGGTCCCATTTACATACATCTTTGTAGCGGAGCAGTGGCCTCGCTATATTCCGAAGACAAAGAAACAAAAGGACGGCAGGACGAAGAAACTTAGAGCAACATTTTGCTGTATGAAATACCAAGAGATTTCTTTAGTGAAAGTAAAATTTCAAAACAATTTTATGACTGAGAAAGTCATGTTGGAGGTTGTAGATGAATCACTTTGTAGAAAAAGAATAAACAACTATACTACATATTTGCACAAAACTGAAAAGCGTTTATTAGACTACATACACATGAGTAAAATGACTGCTGCACAGAACACTGTGAAAGAGAGTGTCCTGCGCTGAACACTGAGAGTTAGACAGTAGCACGACTGCTGCACGGCACTGAGAGTTAGACAGTAAGTAACATGAGTATCACGACTGCTGTACTGCACTGAGAGTGTGAGTTAGACAGTAGCACGACTGCTGCACGGCACTGAGAGTGAGACAGTGACTAGAAAGTAAATCCAGTCAGTATATATAGGTATAGGTGATTATGCAAACTTGGCTTCACAAAAACCATTACTGTGAAATAGGGAGAGATCCGGTGAAGATGCATTCACTGGACCGTACAATTATACTAGGGGTGAGTTTAGCTAGTAAAATGTAAAAGGATTAGTTCAAAGATGGCAGCACCTAAAAATATACAGTTACAATTTCCACAATGACGGCACCGCAGCTGATGAAAGGATATTTGCTTCTAAGTACTGTTGATATAGTTTTCCATATAGTTTGTTGATACTATTCTATAGTTTTCAATCCGCAGATAATGTAATTAGTTCTTAGGAGAAACCTTTAAAGAGGCCTGCCTTGCTTTTGTGGCATTATGCGTGGGTGGTTGAGCATTTTCAGCATCAGAATTGCTGACTCCAGCCACGCTGTTAAAAGTTGATTGGCACATATTTCAAAACAAAGCTCAACTCTTTCAGGGAAATTTCCGCTTGTTCTTTGCAGTTTGGTGGACGGGTGGAAATGACCAAGACCAGGAC
Organism: Tubiluchus corallicola; assembly: GCA_030141605.1. Lineage (NCBI taxonomy): Eukaryota > Metazoa > Priapulida > Priapulimorpha > Priapulimorphida > Tubiluchidae > Tubiluchus > Tubiluchus corallicola. The sequence goes on from JAQGDQ010001673.1 coordinate 10,720, forward strand.
GGTGTGTTTGTCTGGGATAAAACTGGACAAGCACTGCGAGTGGGTTACAGCAATTGGGGGCGTGGCCAACCACGAAATAGTGATGGACAAAGTCGGTGCGTGAACATGGTCAGTTACATGTCGTTCAAATGGGAAGCCCGTGACTGCAATGCACATTATTATCCAATATGTGAAATGTAAATTCATGGTTTATGTCACAATGCATTTAGTGTCCAACTATGAAATGTAAATTCATGGTTTATGTTGCAATGCATTTAGTGTCCAACTATGAAACGTAAATTCATGGTTTATGTTGCAATGCATTTAGTATCCAACTATGAAATGTAAATTCATGGTTTATGTTGCAATGCATTTAGTGTCCAACTATGAATGTAAATTCATGGTTTATGTTGCAATGCATTTAGTGTCCAACTATGAAATGTAAATTCATGGTTTATGTTGCAATGCATTTAGCGTCCAACTATGAATGTAAATTCATGGTTTATGTTGCAATGCATTTAGTGTCCAACTATGAAATGTAAACTCATGGTTTATGTCACAATGCATTTAGTGTCCAACTATGAAACGTAAATTCATGGTTTATGTCACAATGCATTTAGTGTCCAACTATGAAATGTAAATTCATGGTTTATGTTGCAATGCACATTGGTATCTGACTATGACATGTAAATTCATGGTTTTTGTCACAATGCATTAATGTCCAACTATGAAATGTAAATTCATGGTTTATGTCACAATGCATTTAGTGTCCAACTATGAAATGTAAATTCATGGTTTATGTTGCAATGCACATTAGTATCTGACTATGACATGTAAATTCAATGTTTATGTTGCAATGCACATTATTATCCAATATGTGAAATGTAAATTCATGGTTGATGTCACAATGCATTTAGTGTCCAACTATGAAATGTAAATTCATGGTTTATGTCACAATGCATTTAGTGTCCAACTATGAAATGTAAATTCATGGTTTATGTTGCAATGCATTTAGGGTATAACTATGAAATGTAAATTCATGGTTTATGTCACAATGCATTTAGTGTCAAACTATGAAACGTAAATTCATGGTTTATGTCACAATGCATTTAGTGTCCAACTATGAAATGTAAATTCATGGTTTATGTCACAATGCATTTAGTGTCGAACTATGAAACGTAAATTCATGGTTTATGTCACAATGCATTTAGTGTCCAACTATGAAATGTAAATTCATGGTTTATGTTGCAATGCACATTATTATCCAAATGTCAAACATAAATTCGTGGTTTATGTCACAATGCATTTAGTGTCCAACTATGAAATGTAAATTCAATGTTTATGTTGCAATGCACATTATTATCCAATATGTGAAATGTAAATTCATGGTTTATGTTGCAATGCACATTAGTATCTGACTATGACATGTAAATTCAATGTTTATGTTGCAATGCACATCATTATCCAAATGTCAAACATAAATTCATGGTTTATGTCACAATGCATTTAGTGTCCAACTATGATATGTAAATTCATGGTTTATGTAGCAATGCACATTAGTATCTGACTATGACATGTAATTTCAATGTTTATGTTGCAATGCACATCATTATCCAATATGTGAAATGTAAATTCATGGTTTATGTCACAATGCATTTAGTGTCCAATTATGAAATGTAAATTCATGGTTTGTGTTGCAATGTACGTTAGTATCTGACTATGACATGTAAATTTATGGTTTACGTCGCAATGCACATAATTATCAAAATGTCAAATGTAAATTCATAGTATATGATGTAATGCACATTAGTATCTGGCTATGAAATGTAAATTCAATGTTTATGTTGCAATGCATTAAGCATCCAACCGTGAATAAAAGTTTAAATTACTGTATCTTGCCAATAGGATTAAAAATGCGGTTTTGGTTAGTGAGTAGCACCCTGGAGGGTGAGTCAGCGACATTTTACCAAGTGGCACGAACATTTTAAATCATTATTTCTAGTTACCTCTCTCCAGTAGGTAAGCGAAATGCTAAGTAATATAGATTTGCACGGAAAGTTTTTTGGGACATAATCTAACATCGACTTTTCTTCCCCTGATTTACGTTTGTCTCATGTAATGTAATTCTAACGCGAGTACCACGTGTGCAAAAAACTGCGGTAAAGTAATGTGATTTTTAAGGTGATTTTTTACACCTACTTCAGGTGTGCCTTTTCTTCTCCTTTAACCCTTTCATACCCGTTGTATCCCGTGGGATACGAGAATATTTTCTGCCTTTAAAATTAATAAAATTTTAAAACTGACAGTTATTTTGATTTAAGCCAATAACAATAGACTAAAAATGGTGATAAAATGGCAAACTAGAACATCCACATAGCATAAAAAACTGTGCAAGGTACAGTACTTTAGAGACGACTTTGTACAGATCAGCATAGCATGCATACTAAATGTCTTAAATACTTTAATAAAAATTATCAGCAGTTGCAAAATGAAACACATTTTATGCTTCCATTGAATCCCAATGTATCCCGTGGGATACAGGCTATATTTAGCACGCGGGCACAGGTAGAAAAATAATTATTATACTGTGTAAACAAGATGGACATACTGAATAGAAGTATTAAGCCAAAAAATTTTTTCTTATTAGAAAAATAATTTGGGACTGAAAGGGTTAACTAAAACACGATTATGACTGCCTACAGATGGCAGCAGCAGTTCATACTCACCGAAATCCAGTCAAGTCAATAAGAACGCTGCTGAGAAAGTTGTGCGAAAGACGCAGCACTCGTTGCATGGATGGATGTAAAATGTTCAATTTCTTTTTTATCTTTTCTCTGGCATCTTTGAAGCTTTGATTCCACGGACTGGTCTGCACATTGTTATAACTAAAGATATGAAAAAATACCTTTGATATTTAACGACACCAACATTCTGATATATAAATAGTTAAAAAAAATACAAAATCGGTAATGTAATTTTATCAAAATTGACATTTTTCAGTAATAAGCAACTAAGCAGTAACAAAATGAATAGTAGTAGTAGTAGTAGTAGTAGTAGTAGTAGTAGTAGTAGTAGTAGTAGTGGTAGTGGTAGTAGTAGTAGTAGTAGTGGTAGTGGTAGTGGTAGTAGTAGTGGTAGTGGCAGTGGTAGTGGTAGTGTTAGTAGTGGTAGTCGTGGTAGTGGTAGTGGTGGTAGTGGTAGTGTTAGTAGTAGTAGTAGTGGTAGTGGTAGTGTTAGTAGTAGTAGTAGTAGTAGCAGTAGTAGTAGTAGTAGTAGTAGTAGTAGTAGTAGTAGTAGTAGTAGTAGTAGTAGTAGTGGTAGTAGCAGTAGTAGAATTTAGACAAAAAAGTAAATAACTAATTATATAATAGTATTTTTTATTAAAAAAAATAAAAATAAATTTATTTTTATTAAGCACCTTAAGCAATATGTCTCAAAGCGTTTGCAGCAGTTGAGCAAAAGTTACAACTACAAAGTTAAAACTTGAAATAAAATTACAAGGTTAAAAATTTAACTTCACAAACTCCTGTAAATCACGAAACTTTCCATTGTACATAAAATAATAAAATAGCGGGAATTTATCAAAAATTGAATGGATTCATTAAGAGAATGACAATGACAAACCAAAGTTAGAGAAACCATCTTAAAATGTCTTTGCTAAAACTAATACACTTATCATTAATAGTTACGCAAAATTTAAGTTAATAAAATAGTTATTTAAACATTAAAGAGATCTTTCCTAAAAAGTGTAAAAGCATTAACATATCATAATGTGTGGGGGGAGGTCATTCTGCAGCTTTGGTATTCCGTATCGTTGCAAGTCCGAATACGGTGATTTTGCAACTAGGGTTTGAGTTTGTTTTTTAATGTTACGTTACCTGTTTACGCGTTACGTTACCTGTTAATGAACTATATACGGTTAGATAGAGAATTTTACGGGCTTTCTAACCGGGTATTACACGACTAAATTCGCTTAAGTACTGCGTTCGTAATGGCGGTTGAAAGTACGAATCCATGTTTGTGGATTCCGGAGGAAGTAGCGTTGCAAGTCCGAATACGGCGATTTTTCAACTAGGGTTTGAATTATTTTTTTAATGTTACGCTACCTGTTTACGCGTTACGTTACCTGTTAATGAACTATATACGGTTAGATAGAGAATTTCGTGGGCTTTCTAACTGTGTATTACACGACTAAATTCGCTTATGTACTGTAACGAAAACGGCTTTGCGGAATCTGGATGAAGTATCATCGCAAGTCCGAATACGGCGATTTTGCAACTAGGGTTTGAGTTATTTTTTTAACGTTACGTTACCTGTTTACGCGTTACGTTACCGATTAACAAACTATATACGGAACAAATTGATAATGTGTTGGGGAGGTCATTGTACATTGGTCCTGCAAATTGATACTGTGTGCCTGAAGTGCGTGAGCATTTGGCTGTTGAAGCAACAATTGAAGAGCTTAAGACGATGAACTAATAACAGTAACAGCTACCTTTACCACAACCGAGGAACCGACTAGTTAGTCGACTAACCGGCTAGCTGCACATAATCAGTTAGCACCATTTTAGCACAAACCTTCTAGGTGGCGGGTTTAGCCAGTACGGATCTTCCTCTTCCTGTTTTGCCCATCGTACTTTTGGTTTGATGAGAGTTTGGTTCACGATGTGCTTCTTTATCACAAGTACGTACTCTTTCCGAATTTCTTCAAGTAATCTCTCAACTTTTGCCTATAAACCAGAACAGCTTGCACTACACAATCCAATACAGATTAAAAGTCATGATATACATATTAACCCTTTCACTACGGAAGGTTACACACTGCCGCCTATGTTTTTCTTGTAACGGACGGAATGCGACGGAGTGCCTGCTCGAGCTCAGCACTAGGCGCAGTTACCCAGGTCTGTTTATTTCACTGCCACGGCCATGTAAAAACATTGTAGAAAAGTTTAACAGCCGTGGGATTGGGGTTGCTTCACAACAAGTGACGCTAACCAGCCAATTAGCGTCTAAAGCCAGGTGCATTCCACAATACTGTACTGTATGGTATGTTCCTACGCAAAATCACTTGTAGAACGTTGATGAAACGTATGTTGTGTTATGTTCTCCAGTCTTATAAAAGTTATTAAACTAAATTTATAGTATTGAGCTGAACAGGGAAGAGTGCATTATACAGTTCTATTCATAGGCACCAGGCCAGCCAACCTACAGGTAATGTTATGACCTCCACTTTAAACTAGGAAGCCCATAACATTACCTGCGATTGGTTGAGCAGTGGCTTCCTGTGAAAAAGAACGTGACATCGTCAGTTGTCTTCTGGTTGTCGTGGAATGCACTTCTCCTGTCTGCCTGCCGAGTGTCGTGGATTCCGTAAGGTTTGAATCATTGTCATCAGGTTTTGTTTTTTTTCTATTGTGTTGTTCTTCTCAGCCGTCCCTTTTGAATTCTAAGTTTTGGTTTTGTTGTTTCTTTTGTTTAAATTTCTGGAGTGTCCGTTATGCAGTGCCTACCCGCATCACCTATGGTGGGCCGTAAGGCTGTCTACCGGGTCGAACCCCGGAACAATATTATAGATTAGTATTGTCTTTTGTGAAAACTGTTTTCTAAATATAAGTACATGCTTATTTATGAGGATATGCATGTGTGTGTGTGTGTGTGAGTGCATGTATGTGTGCTCATATGTGTGTGCATGTGTAGAAATAAAACTATTATTTAATATTAGTACTGAATAACGAACAACTGCTTGTTTATTTACGAGAATCCGGTTTTAGTAACACACCACAAGAAGTTATGGTGTGTCAAATGTGCAAAAGTCAAAGTGGGCCAGTTAAAAAGCAACAACATGGGGAAACGATTAATGTACTGAACTTGCAAGTATTGTAGCTAAACACAGCTGCAAGTAATTTGTAATTTAGGTTCACATATTTAAGCTTGGAAACTAAATTGGCTTGGAATTGATTTTTTTCGCAACAGATCTGACAAAGCTGTTAGCTGCTTCAAGACTGCTTTTTGGTTTGAATCTCAGGAATTTGCACTTTGAATGCACAAAAAAAGACAGATGAATCATCACTAATATTAAACTTATTTTAGTTTACCTTATTGTCTTGCATTATTTTAACTTGCCAAACAGCTTATCACACAGAGTAATGGCGTCACAGGTAACAATACATACTCCACACAAGTTACTTTAATTATCCGAACGCTAATAAATGATTGCCATTTACTTCAAATGTTTCACAAGCAGTTTACCAAGTCCTAAGAGTATTGGCTTCATGGATAAACAATACCCACTGCAATAATATAGAAACCACTACTTAACAGGCGTCTTAGGTTTATAAACCCATGTAGCTTTGTAGCAAGGTGGATTTACAAAGCGTATTCTACCGTATAGTGAAACAGAACTCAAATGTATTGAAAAACATTTGTACCTGTAAGACAGAAGAACTCCTAAGTCTATCAGGTATGAGGTGAAGAATGCTCTGTAACCATGACGACGGAATGGGTGCTACCGGGTAGCTCTCCACGCATTGGCGCATGAACTTGTAATTTAACTAAGATAATAATTTTTGACGTTAAAGAAGAATAAATAATAAATAATACGTAAGTACTAAATAATAAACATCTACATCATTTACTTTATATCATATTATTTACATATGATTGTAATCTTACTATACAGTGACATTATTTATTTTTTTATGCGATTTGTTAAAACAGGGGTATGCAAACTGCGGCCCGCCAAGAGATCTTGTGCGGCCCACGAAGAGGTTTGTCAACGTAATGAAAGTGCGGCCCACGTGAT
>JAQGDQ010001673.1:22500-30220 GCA_030141605.1 Tubiluchus corallicola
CTACGAGCCTTCCGAGAGAAACAAAACACAACATATGCGAGGCCCGACAGAACGTTTTTAATGACAAGCAAATAAGCCCACCTCCCCACAAGTACTGTTCATAGAAGAAGTAAAAAACATAGTGTGGAATTGTACATTGTAGTTACATTGTACATACTATAGAATCTCCACGACAATAACCTGCGCAAACCTATTTAGAAGTGCACAGGCTTGAACTTTTACATGTACGTTAGCCTTTATACTTGCCCACTCGGGCTTCAATGAATTGAAGATATAAATTTCTTCTCAACTCTGTTCAGGTAGGACATTTGACGTTTGCAAATTTTAAGGCAGCGTCACATGATCGGCCTAACCTCGTTAGGTAGATTTGTCCTTTTTAAAAGTTTATCAAATAGTTGTTTTTATACAACTTTCAAAGCCGAAAACTATAGCAAAATGGTTTAATCACCAACTCATAGATGTAAGCGCTGTGCATTTCCTCCTATAAACCAAACTAGACTATATATTTCCACTAATTCACTTGCAATTTCAATTGACAATAATAAAATGTAGAACCAGGCCAAAAGTTGAGCATTTTTCATAACAGTATTAGACGCATCTGTAGCTGAATGTCCCAAACGTACCTGCGTTAAGTAAGCTCTGTAGGGGTGTGAAATATCTTACATGCTGATAGGGCAGTCAACGAAAATCATTGACACTATGCTAGACGTCAATTCCCTTTAAAGAGAAAGCATACAATATCCGTATAGAGCTGTATGATGTAGTATAACTAAAAGCAAACACTTTTGAGTTCTGGCACAGTTTCAGTTTGTGTTTAAAATACCTTAAAGAAGTGAAAAACTGTGTATACTGTTGAAAGAATGCTTTCGTCTAGTTTGGAGTGAAAATTATGAACAATTAGAGCATTTGCTGTAAATTTTAACAAGAGCAACGTGAAATTTTTCGCCCCATTTATTTTTCTGACTTTTTGATTTAAACTCCTGCATCTGAAGATATGATCAAAGCTTGTTGGTGTTTGTACATAAGCGTAAGTAATGTTAATGTTAATGTTAACATTGAATATGGCGATTTTACAACTAGGTTTTTTGGGCCGGTGGTGGTGCTAGCCATGGATAGAAATTCGGACCTGCAACGATACTTCCTCCGGAATCAACAAACATGGATTCGTACTTTCAACCGCCATTACGAATGCAGTACTTAAGCAAATTTAGTCGTGCTATACATGGGTAGAAAGCCCGTGAAATTCTCTATCTAACCGTATACAGTTTGTTCAAAAGTAGCGTAACGTGTAAAAAAATGACTCAAACCCTAGTTGTAAAATCGCCATATTCGGACTTGCAACGATACTTACTCCGGCGTCCAAATAGCCAATTTCGTTGCAGTACTTAAGCGAATTTAGTTGTGTAATACACGGTTAGAAAGCCCGTGAAATTCTCTATGTGTTCACAATTTTCACTTCAAACTAGTCGAAAGCATTCTTTCAACAACATACACAGTTTTTCACTTCTTTAAGGTGTCTTAAACACAAATTAAAACTGTGCCAGAACTCAAAAAAGTTTGCTTTTAGTTATACCACATCAAACAGCTCTATATGACCATTGTATGCTTTCTCTTTGAAGGGAATTGACCTCTAGCATAGTGACAAGATTTCGTTATTTTCTCCTTATTATAATCAAAACTTCAGACCACTTTTTGCGCACCCTGGTGGCTAGTTTGTTGAATCAAGGTAGACCGATCCATTCACGTGGCCAATATTCATCAGACACAAACCAATGAAGCTTGTCCTTGTAACCGTCTGGTAAATAATCACGAAAATATATGACAGTTCCATTCGACAAGTATCCACACCAGAAACTGAATGTGCCCACGGTCATTATTACGTGTTGACACAGTTGACTAGCAATACACATATCTACCTCGGGATCATTGCTCGTTGGTATAAATACAACGTCAAATCCTTTAATGTTCTTCTTATTCCATTCGATATCATCACCAATCACAACAAACACAACATTGGCAAACTTTTGCCTCATGTAAGCCATTGCTTTGTTAAAGTAATCGAGGGAAGGCATGCATGAAATGCAGTCGTGATCTCCCTTTTGTTGGAAATCGTCCCTTTCTAAGAAATCAGTTCTTCGTATGTGAATTCCTACTCCTGTGAACGGTTTTTCCAAAAGTTTATTGTCTTTAAACTTCAGTAGAAGTTGTGTGTTCAGACTGCGCTTAGCTTTTGCTAATGTTTTTTGGTTAAATGTGAACTGGTTTCTTATATCATCCTTCCAGTCGTTAAAATACTTAGAAGACTGAAGATATGAATTGATACTAATTCCACGTGTCTGCCCGACGTAATCTTCTAAATTTTGTGTCATGGGGTAGAATTTATCACAGAGTATGAATTTAATTTCCAGCATTTGACGTCGATAATGTTTGTACGTTGCCGTGCAAGTGAACACCGGTATTTCCAATTGAGTAAATATTCTGTACAAGCTAAAACTACTAGACAACACTGCAGTAAAGTTATTTGCACGGGCTATCCCGTACAATGCTGCGTATTGGAACATTTTATTGCCCAATCTGCCCATAATGCCTGATAATGTTACATATCGCACATTGTCGTCAACATCGTCTACGTAGTTCATCGCACGTACATCATTTGATTCTTTTTCACATTCTTTTGTTATCCTTTCATCCCTAGATAGACCATCATCTTGTCTCAAACCAGAAAGCCTCAAAGTAACAGCTCCATTTTGAACGGCTGTTACGTCACTACAAGATAAGATGCAAAAAGTCAATACATACAGAATGTACACAAGCTCAAATTTGCTGAGTCCACGGTTTCGGAGGTTGCACTTCTTTTCCATAGTTTTTTTTTGCAAACTGCAATGATTTTTGATGCTGTTAAAAATGTAAAAAATATAATCATTAGGAATTTGTATTTACTTGCAGTAATAATCAAAACAATCATACATATTTAGTCTCAGCCCAAGGGCACAATTTTGATTTTGCAGGCCCCTGGGCTATAGATACTGTGAGGACCCTACCCCAAGAGACAGTTAACAATAGCATGAATGTTGGATTCTTCAATTCATTTTATTAAATTTTCAAAATAATTCCAACATCAGGCCCACTTAAATGAGTGCAAGTCTAACACGATAAAAAAGAAAAGATATTCTAATATTTACCAAATTAAAATACGTTTTTTAATTATTAAATAATTACCAACTTAAAGGAAGACCGGACAATTGTTTAAACTCAATCTTATTTTAATTTACTATCCAATATATACATTTTCTTGCCTACAAAAGTTAACAATTGTTTCTTATATTTGAATAATTTGCTTAGAAAGTTAATTAACGGCAACCGAACACAGCTATTGCTTATGTCAGAAACTAACCACAGTTTGTGCAATGTGCGTCTTCCCTTGGGCGTCTAGCACGTTTGCGTACGAATTATGAATTTATTTATTCCACAGCAACTCAAATATACATATAAATTGATATAACATTGAAAAAAAAACTATGCGAGTTACTGTGAGGAGGAGGAAGGAGCATTTTGCTTTCGAGTCCTCCTCCAGATAAGTGAAACAATTGACAATTAACATTACATTTTCATCAGTTATAGCATACATTAGAACAAGGTAAGTTTTGTTAGTAACTTAAGATCAGGATGAGTAAAATTGTGAGTTAATTATACCATTGTAGTAGGTAATTCTTTGATGCTTTTTTAAATTGATAAAGATTAAGAGTTTTCATTTCACGCGGAATTGATGAGCATATTTTAATAGCATTATATTTTGATGACTGTTTCATTATATTTGTTTTTGGAAGGGGGAGTACATAGTTTTCACCTGAATATCTTGTGTAATGATCATGTTGATTTGAAACTGGACTAAAATATGACTGAAAAGCTGGTGGAAGTAGTGAATTATGATAGTGATACATGAAATGAAGACAATACATGTCATATATTTCTTTCACTTTAAGAGTTTTAACAGACAAATAAATTATATTTGTGGGATGGTCATACCTTACATGATATATTAGTTTGAGAATTTTGTTCTGGGTAATTTGTAAAGCTTCCAGATTACTTTTATATACACCACCCCAAGACATGACGCCATATATTAGATATGGGTAGACTAAACTGTAATAGATTTTCATCAATGTTTCTCTATTAACAAACTTGCGTAATTTAGAGATGATAGGTTTTACTCAATTTATGCTTTATTATACTTATTTGGTACTTCGAGTCTAGGTGCTCATCACAAATTACAACAAAGAAATTGCAAGTGTAAGAGCACCAATGAGTTGGAATAATGGACAGGAAAACAATTACAGTATATTATTATACAGCTTAGAAATTAATTGACCCCCATTTTTAAAGAGATAATTCAGCATACTCTCATTCAGTAGTAACTCTTCACAGCTAATTAACTTCAATTAATCTCTGGAGTCCCCTCACCTGCCGGGTGTCCCTGGACTGCAGCCGATGACTTAATCCTGCATTGCTCAGCGCTGCATTAACATTAAGCAAAATAAGCAAGTGCTTAAAGCACAAGAAAACCCTTCATAAACATAAAGCTTGAAGAATTCGTTTTGAAATTTTATATCACTTGCATACTGCCTTTTTGCATGCAGGACTTCAATCAGCAGTCCCACTGTATAAAACATGTAAATTTAAACACCCGCGAGGACCGTTAGACGTAACCATTTTCACGACAGGTCATTTGAAACAAGTTTAGATAACATTGTGTAAAGTTTGAAAAAATAATCAGAACACGTGTAGCACACAAGTCACTAACTAAATAAAATTTAATATTACTGTATCTTGTCGATAAGTTTAAAAATACGTTTTTTGGTTAGTGAGTGGTGCACCCTGGAGGTGAGTCAGCGACATTTTACCAATTGGCGAAAACATTTAAATAATTAATAATTTTCTTTTCTAGTTACATAAGTCTTTCTAGCAGAAAAGCGAAAATCTAAGTAACATAGATTTGCATGGAAAGTTTTTTGAGATATAATTTAACATTGCCTTTTCTTCCCTTCATTTACGTTTGGTACATGACGTCACGTAATGGCGACTTCGGAACAGTATTGCGGGAGATTTAAAATGAAAACAAACTAAAATTCCTTTCAGTGCGAGTAAGATACACGCAAAAAATTGCTATAAAGTAATATAATTTTTTAAGACGATTTTTCTGAAACCTACTTCGGGTACCCCTTTTTTGTCCTTTAAGACCACGAAGGAAGAGGGGCCCACGCTGTTTTTTCCATATCGAATAATTACCCAAAAGTAAAATACGTACGGCTGCAGAAATGCTGATTGACTGTCCCTTTAAAAGATTTAGAGTTTCTGTATTTTTAATCTAAAATCAATCACATTTATGAGCAAAGTAAAACTGATACCCTAGCATTTACTGTAAATAAATCTCACTGCAAATTTTTTTTCACTTCAACAGAAAAAAATTCATTTTAGAGTTTAGTATTGTTTTCATTCCGAATTACACATCTGTGGGTGCCATAATCTTTTTGGTGCCTAAGTGCTGTTGAGGTCTTAATCTCTGTTTGATTTTCTAGTAACAGTTTTGCCCAAGATCTAAAACCCGATGTCTGGTTCAGTTGGCTTCTCTTGCTTCACTTACCATAGGTTTACAAGATAAAGGACAGACAGATTCCTTCACAGTGTGATGTTCTAACATTTTTACTCTTCTCTCTCGTGGCAATTTTTTATTACAACAATTCAAAACGAAGAAGAAAACAGCTTATGCTGATTTTTGCTCGTTTGTATCTAATTACAACAAAGTGATGAAGTTAGATTGAAAGAATAAACTGTAATACCATCATACTGAATAATAATAATGGTAATAATAATAATAATAATAATAATAATAATAATAATAATAATAATAATAATAATAATAATAATAATAATAATAATAATAACAATGTATAACACTACTTAGTTAGCATTTCTTTTGCAATAATTTTAATGTGTAACAACACTTTCCTGGCACTTCTTCTGTAAGAATTTTAAGGTGTAACAACACTTACCTGGTACTTCTTTTGTAAGAATTTTAATCTATCACAACACTTACCTGGCACTTCTTTTGTAAGAATTTTAATGTATAACAACACTTACCTGGCACAACTTTTCTAAGAATTTTAATGTACGTAAGTAAAAAAATTTGTTTGTCTCTGAATGTTACAAAATAAACATAAACAAAAGCTAAAAACTAAAATAAAAACGGAAAAGAGACGGGGTGGCGAAAAGACGAAGGGTCACCAAGTCAACCACCCCTATCCAAACTGAAGAAAATTAAATGACATGTCAAGTAAGTTGTGTACAAATGAAAATAATCAGCAACTTAACAAAATAAATAAATTTAATAAACGGAGCAACAAGTTCAAATGAGTTTAAATTTAGAAACAGTAAATAAATTTGGCAATGAGAAGAGGCAAAATTTAAATTAGCGAACAAAACGGAAAATTTAAACTCACCAAAAACAAAACTAATAATTACATATAAATCAAGAACTCAAACCAACATAAGAAGCAAAAAAAATGAAGCAATGTCAAGACATGAGTAAATCATCACCAGGTCAAGTACCTCTATCCAAATTTAAAGGAAATTATATAACCTGACAAGTACAGACAAGGAAAATTATAATAATCAACATATTAAAAAATAAAAATAAAAAATAAAGATGAACAACTAGGGAGATAAGTTTTGAGGGGCGCCAGGATTGAGAAATTTTTATTCTCAGTTACCTTACGTGGAAATGGCTGTTGTTCATTAACGTTGTCTGGGATCGTTTAGTGCACGTGCTCCAGGCAAGCAGGTACAGGTCAAATATGTTACCGGTCATTGATCTGCTAAAGACCAGTTAAGCGCTTATATTTGCACTGCACGAACGCTAATTTTTTGTGAAAACACAAGTGTCGTTCCATCTTAAAATTATTACAAAAAAGTGCCAGGAAAGTGTTGTTATACATTAAAATTCTTACAAAAGTTGTGCCAGGTAAGTGTTGTTATACATTAAAATTCTTACAAAAGAAGTGCCAGGTAAGTGTTGTTATACATTAAAATTTTTACAAAAGAAGTGCCAGGTAAGTGTTGTTATACATTAAAATTCTTACAAAAGAAGTGTCAGGTAAGTGTTGTTATACATTAAAATTCTTACAAAAGAAGTGCCAGCTAAGTGTTGTTATACATTAAAATTCTTACAAAAGAAGTGCCAGGTAAGTGTTGTTATACATTAAAATTTTTACAAAAGAAGTGCCAGGTAAGTGTTGTTATACATTAAAATTCTTACAAAAGAAGTGTCAGGTAAGTGTTGTTATACATTAAAATTCTTACAAAAGAAGTGCCAGCTAAGTGTTGTTATACATTGATTTATGTTGCCTCTTGATTATAAACTCATCTAAATTCATTATACTAATATCTCCCTAGTTATTCATCTTTATTTTTTATTTTTATTTTTTAATATGTTGATTATTATAATTTTCCTTGTCTGTACTTGTCAGGTTATATAATTTCCTTTAAATTTGGATAGAGGTACTTGACCTGGTGATGATTTACTCATGTCTTGACATTGCTTCATTTTTTTTGCTTCTTATGTTGGTTTGAGTTCTTGATTTATATGTAATTATTAGTTTTGTTTTTGGTGAGTTTAAATTTTCCGTTTTGTTCGCTAATTTAAATTTTGCCTCTTCTCATTGAC
>JAQGDQ010001701.1:0-28706 GCA_030141605.1 Tubiluchus corallicola
AAGTGATTTACCTGCACAGGTAAAAAAAATTAAAAACAGTGGCAAAATTGTCTACACAAGTGATTTACCTGCACAGGTAAAAAAAAAATTAAAAACAGTGGCAAAGTTGTCTACACAAGTGATTTACCTGCACAGGTAAAAAAAATAAAAACAGTGACAAAGTTGTCTACACAGGTGATTTACCTGCACAGGTAAAAAAAAAATGAAAAACAGAGGCAAAGTTGTCTGCACAAGTGATTTACCTGCACAGGTAAAAAAAAATTAAAAACAGAGGCAAAGTTGTCTACACAAGTGATTTACCTGCACAGGTAAAAAAAAATTAAAAACAGAGGCAAAGTTGTCTACACAAGTGATTTACCTGCACAGGTAAAAAAAAATTAAAAACAGAGGCAAAGTTGTCTACACAAGTGATTTACCTGCACAGGTAAAAAAAAATAAAAACAGTGACAAAGTTGTTTACACAGGTGATTTACCTGCACAGGTAAAAAAAATGAAAAACAGAGGCAAAGTTGTCTGCACAAGTGATTTACCTGCACAGGTAAAAAAATTAAAAACAGTGGCAAAGTTGTCTGCACAAGTGATTTACCTGCACAGGTAAAAAAAAAATTAAAAACAGAGGCAAAGTTGTCTACATAAGTGATTTACCTGCAAAGGTAAAAAAATTAAAAACAGAGACAATTAAAAACAGAGACAAAGTTGTCTACACAAGTGATTTACCTGCACAGGTAAAAAAATTAAAAACAGAGACAAAGTTGTCTGCACAAGTGATTTACCTGCACAGGTAAAAAAATGAAAAACAGAGACAAAGTTGTCTGCACAAGTGATTTACCTGCACAGGTAAAAAAATGAAAAACAGAGACAAAGTTGTCTGCACAAGTGATTTACCTGCACAGGTAAAAAAATGAAAAACAGATGCAAAGTTGTCTACATAAGTGATTTAACTGCACAGGTAAAAAAATTAAAAGCAGGGACAAAGTTGCCTACACAAGTGATTTACCTGCACAGGTAAAAAAATTACAAACAGTGGCAAAGTTGTCTACACAAGTGATTTATCTGCACAGGTAAAACAAACTAAAAACAGAGGCAAAGTTGTCTACACAAGTGATTTACCTGCACAGGTAAAAAAATTAAAAACAGAGGCAAAGTTGTCTACACAATGATTTACCTGCACAGGTAAAACAAACTAAAAACAGTGGCAAAGTTGTCTACACAAGTGATTTACCTGCACAGGTAAAAAAATTAAAAACAGAGGCAAAGTTGTCTACACAAGTGATTTACCTGCACAGGTAAAAAAATTAAAAACAGAGGCAAAGTTGTCTACACAAGTGATTTACCTGCACAGGTAAAACAAACTAAAAACAGTGGCAAAGTTGTCTACACAAGTGATTTACCTGCACAGGTAAAAAAACTAAAAACAGTGGCAAAGTTGTCTACACAAGTGATTTATCTGCACAGGTAAAACAAACTAAAAACAGAGGCAAAGTTGTCTACACAAGTGATTTACCTGCACAGGTAAAAAAATTAAAAACAGAGGCAAAGTTGTCTACACAAGTGATTTACCTGCACAGGTAAAAAAAACTAAAAACAGTGGCAAAGTTGTCTACACAAGTGATTTACCTGCACAGGTAAAAAAATTAAAAACAGTGGCAAAGTTGTCTACACAAGTGATTTACCTGCACAGGTAAAAAAATTAAAAACAGAGGCAAAGTTGTCTACACAAGTGATTTACCTGCACAGGTAAAAAAATTACAAACAGTGGCAAAGTTGTCTACACAAGTGATTTACCTGCACAGGTAAAACAAATTAAAAACAGAGGCAAAGTTGTCTACACAAGTGATTTACCTGCACAGGTAAAAAAATTAAAAACAGAGGCAAAGTTGTCTGCACAAGTGATTTACCTGCACAGGTAAAAAAAACTAAAAACAGAGGCAAAGTTGTCTACACAAGTGATTTACCTGCACAGGTAAAAAAATTAAAAACAGTGGCAAAGTTGTCTACACAAGTGATTTACCTGCACAGGTAAAATAAATTAAAAACAGAGGCAAAGTTGTCTACACAATGATTTACCTGCACAGGTAAAACAAACTAAAAACAGTGGCAAAGTTGTCTACACAAGTGATTTACCTGCACAGGTAAAACAAACTAAAAACAGTGGCAAAGTTGTCTACACAAGTGATTTACCTGCACAGGTAAAACAAACTAAAAACAGTGGCAAAATTGTCTGCACAGGTGATTTACCTGCACAGGTAAAACAAACTAAAAACAGTGGCAAAATTGTCTACACAAGTGATTTACCTGCACAGGTAAAACAAACTAAAAACAGAGACAAAGTTGTCTACACAAGTGATTTACCTGCACAGGTAAAACAAACTAAAAACAGTGGCAAAGTTGTCTACACAAGTGATTTACCTGCACAGGTAAAACAAACTAAAAACAGTGGCAAAATTGTCTGCACAGGTGATTTACCTGCACAGGTAAAACAAACTAAAAACAGTGGCAAAATTGTCTACACAAGTGATTTACCTGCACAGGTAAAACAAACTAAAAACAGAGACAAAGTTGTCTACACAAGTGATTTACCTGCACAGGTAAAACAAACTAAAAACAGAGGCAATGTTGTCTACACAGGTGTGAAATAGCAAACTAAAGAAAATGTAAAACATCTATATGAACAAATACAAAATTGAAGAACATCGGCAAGAACATTGAAAAAATGCAAAGTTCATGTTTAATGAAAAAATAGACAGTTTACACATAAACATTTGTACGTTTTGTTATTTGATATAGTGTGAATACTACCATAGTGTGAGTACTACTTTAGTTTGACTACAGAGGTTAAGTGATAAAAGGCTGAAAGGTCACGATATGCGCTTTGTGATAGAATTTAAGCAAAATTGAAGCTGATCAGTGAATAGCTTGCAATATTTGCAATGGTAGTTTCAATTGCCATTCACCATCACTAATGAAGCAATCTTTCACATCTGAACATGGGAAAGACCCCGCTGGTTCAGTGGCTCGTGATAGACGGTAATCTACGATAGTGAGCTAAGTTCTGGTCTTGCTACAAATACAAACATCAAGCAGACCTTACCATCAGGTGCTGGATCCCGTCTTGCAACTGAAGTACATAAATTCCTACTCACCTCTAACCTACTCACCTGCTCACAAAAATCTCTACTCAAATCTAACCTACTCACATAAATCTCTACTCACCTCTAACAAAAATGGCTTCAGCTTGTGATCCAGCAATACGTCGAAGCCAAGTATTTCAAAACAAGCACTCCCCCTGGTGTGATTCGGAAAGCAGGATCGGTAGTTGTGCTTCAGCGCGGGAAAAGCCGACAAGAGAGTCTTAATGATGACGTCGTCGATGTCGTTCCAGATTGCATCGGTGTCGTAGCCGTGTTGCTCCCACCACGTGTTGATAGTGGAAATCTTTCTGAAAAAATTGTCAAGTTTAATAGCAGAAATCTTCTCGAAAATTGTGACAAGTGCAACACTATCAATGTTTTTGAAAATATGATCATTTTAATACAAAAACAATGAGTATTTCAACATCACATAATTAATCATTGCGCCCAATTAATATACAAGTGCAAAAATGCATCTATGGTCAAAAGACACAGTGCCAAAAACAAGAAAATTTACCTCTTGCTGCCGCTGTCGTTGTCGCGCACGAAACCTTCACTGCGCTTGTTTATTGAGTAATTGGTTAAATGCATATAGACATTATTCTAAAACAAGAAAAACAAAATGAACAATGAAGAAAAAGATATAAAATTAATAAACAATGAAGGGATTGTGTAGAAGTTACTAGCTCCGTTAATAGCTGATGCTTTTACTGGTTATTATCAGCCAATATAACTGATCACACTAAAAGGAATTGTTTATAATTAACAATTTGTGTTACAGAATCTACAGCGCCATGTTTCTGAAACTAACTGACCAACAAAACAAATGACTGAAACTAACTGACCAACAAAACAAATGACTGAAACTAACTGACCAACAAAACAAATGACTGAAACTAACTGACCAACAAAACAAATGACTGAAACTAACTGACCAACAAAACAAATGACTGAAACTAACTGACCAACAAAACAAATGACTGAAACTAACTGACCAACAAAACAAATGACTGAAACTAACTGACCAACAAAACAAATGACTGAAAATAACTGACCTACAGAACAAATGACTGAAAATAACTGACTAACAAAACAAATGACTGAAAATAACTGACCTACAGAACAAATGACTGAAAATAACTGACCTACAGAACAAATGACTGAAAATAACTGACCTACAGAACAAATGACTGAAACTAACTGACCAACAAAACAAATGACTGAAAATAACTGACCTACAGAACAAATGACTGAAAATAACTGACCAACAAAACAAATGACTGAAACTAACTGACCAACAAAACAAATGACTGAAAATAACTGACCTACAGAACAAATGACTGAAACTAACTGACCAACAAAACAAATGACTGAAACTAACTGACCAACAAAACAAATGACTGAAACTAACTGACCAACAAAACAAATGACTGAAACTAACTGACCAACAAAACAAATGACTGAAAATAACTGACCTACAGAACAAATGACTGAAAATAACTGACCTACAGAACAAATGACTGAAAATAACTGACCTACAGAACAAATGACTGAAACTAACTGACCTACAGAACAAATGACTGAAAATAACTGACCTACAGAACAAATGACTGAAAATAACTGACCTACAGAACAAATGACTGAAAATAACTGACCTACAGAACAAATGACTGAAAATAACTGACCTACAGAACAAATGACTGAAAATAACTGACCTACAGAACAAATGACTGAAAATAACTGACCTACAGAACAAATGACTGAAAATAACTGACCTACAGAACAAATGACTGAAAATAACTGACCTACAGAACAAATGACTGAAAATAACTGACCAACAGAACAAATGACTGATCTAAAATAAGAAGACCTCAAATTAAATTTTCAGACAAAAGGCCTAAATTTTTTTAGTGCAACCTAATTTATACGCTTTTTCCAAGGTAGAAGGTAGGAGAAACATACGGGAAAAGATTAAGAGGGATTTAGTTTTGTAATTTTTAAATCTGAAGTTACATTCAACATAAACAATTGATCCAAACTAGACAATTTAAGATGTTTATTTTGCTTCAATTCGAAATAACAATTTGATTCATTAAATTGAAAAAATTATATATCAAAGTAAGCTAAGTGTTTAACTATTAAAGCCATTATTACATAAAGGAAAGTTCAAATACATTAAATTGCCATTTTTTATACATCAAGTAATGATTCTAATCTTGTCTTGTTTACCACTTAGAAAATGTAAAAAACACAATTGTTCAAATTGTCTACATAGGGCGAAAATGCAGAAGTAACTTTTCCACTTCAAAAAAATATAAAATAACCAATAGTGAACATCTTCACAAAACTTCCCTTTATTACAGGTATAAAATAACCAATAGTGAACATCTTCACATAACTTCTCTTTATTACAGGTACTCACCACATTCTTTATTACAGGTACTCACCACATTCTTTATTACAGGTACTCACCACATCTTCACATAACTTCCCTTTATTACAGGTACTCACCACATTCTTTATTACAGGTACTCACCACATTCTTTATTACAGGTACTCACCACATTCTTTATTACAGGTACTCACCACATTCTTTATTACAGGTACTCACCACATTCTTTATTACAGGTACTCACCACACTCTTTATTACAGGTACTCACCACACTCTTTATTACAGGTACTCACAGGTACATTACAGGTACTCACCACACTCTTTATTACAGGTACTCACCACACTCTTTATTACAGGTACTCACCACACTCTTTATTACAGGTACTCACCACACTCTTTATTACAGGTACTCACTACACTCTTTATTACAGGTACTCACAGGTACATTACAGGTACTCACCACACTCTTTATTACAGGTTCTCACAGGTACATTACAGGTACTCACCACCCTCTTTATTACAGGTACTCACCACACTCTTTATTACAGGTTCTCACAGGTACATTACAGGTACTCACCACAATCATTATTACAGGTACTCACCACATTAACATTATTAGGATCGCTGTAACGAACAGTTGCGAATCTGGCTAGACCGTCCTTGTACACGTAAACACGCAGCGGGTCACATGAGGTCACTAAGGCGTAAATCCGTAAATCAAACTTATACCCGTCTATTAAGAATGGCTACAAATAGAGAAACGGTTCATTTTCAAAGACGTCACAAAACTTTCAAATCAGAATTTAGAAGTTTTACCGATCAAGCTGAATTTTGCTGTTCTTGCGAAGAAGCTTGACAAATCTAATTGAAGATTAAGCAAAGTAGACAATTTGGTATAGATGGCAGAAAGCAGGCATTATACGTACAGTGTTAGCTATGTTTAGTTACACTTTAGTTTTAACGCATAACTGTTTACCTACTACTATGGGGACTATGCTTAACCCTTTCAGTCCCGACTTTTTTAAAAACACAACAAAAGCATAAAATGTGCTTCATTTTGCAACTGCTGATAATTTTTTAAAGTATTTAAGACATTTAGTTATGCATGCTATGCTGATCTGTACAAAGTCGTCTCTAAAGTACTGTACCTTATACCTATGTACTGTACGTAGATTTTCTACTTTGCCATTTTATCACTATTTTTAGTCTATTGTTATTAGCTTAAATCAAAATAACTATTAACAGATCAAATAACTGTCAGTTTTAAAATCTTATTAATTTTAAAGGCAGAAAATATTCTCGTATCCCGCGGGATACAACGGGTATGAAAGGGTTAAAATTCCAGGAATGGCTGACTGTGTTAAGCGAAGCTTTGAAGGTTTATTAAGTAGAATCTTGTACTATATTGCTTAGCATTGGAAAAGAGAGATCATCAGAGGCATTTGGGGCACAAGAATCAGTGAAGTTTTTTTGGATCATAATGAATGTGTTTCAGTGGGCGTCCAGGGAGAGCTGTTTTTTGTTTCGTTACCCCTCTAGCGAAGCTGTACATCTGGCGACGCCTGGCCGTTTTGAGGATAGGGGAAAGGTAGCCGAAACTCAAATCATCGTTCTCCTGATAATTCAAAGTGTGGCGTGGTTGTGTGTGGTGTGGACAGGTGTGCAGTCTTAACAAGTCTGTGTGGTTGTTTTGGTTCGAAGTTGAACAAGACAAAGATGTTGTTAATGTGATTTCAGGTTTAGAAAAACCACCGGAAAGGAGGATCTACAAGTGAAAGGGGTGCTCTATGCTCACCTATGTCTGCATACTTCCAGGTAAGTGAAATTCAGTTCTGTCAACCTTGTGCATGACGTTCTACAGACAAACCCCTGATTTCAGGTTTAGAAAAAACACAGAAAAGGTGGGTCTACAAATGAAAGGGGTACTCTATGCTCATCTACGTCTACAAATTTCCAGGTAAGTGAAATTCAGTTCAGACATTCTACAGACAAACCCCAGACAGTTCTTTACCGAGCAAAGACATTTTGTTTTCAATTGAATAAGAATAAAGCATCAAAACAAATAATAAATTGTAAATAATCCATTTATGTAAACTTGGTGCCGAAACCAAAAATACGAATAATAAAAGTTCATAATATGCTAAGCAGGAATTTCTCTCCCACACAGAAGACCTGCTCATTTCAAAAACACATTTCATTTACCTTGACCACCTTGTCTTATGGAAGCAAAAACAAAAGGCGCCATTATTAGTGCAGCATCAAACGAAATTTATTTGTGTCATACGTGGTTTGAAAGCTAGAAATTTTCTCTATCCAACCGTGTGTAATTTGTTGGTCAGCAGTTTAACATGTAAAAAATTCCACAACCCGATTTGAAGAAAGTATTCAGATTTTCAACGCTGCTTCGAGCAAATTCTAAATCGCCATTATTAGTGCAGCATCAAACAGAATTTATTCGTGTCGTACAAGGTTTGAAAGCCAGAAAAATTCTCTTATATTACATACTATTAAAAAATAATAGTCTTTCTATCTTTTATATCATTCCATATATGAGTTTCATTCATTACATCATTCCATTTTAAGCACTAATATTTTCTTAATCACACGATTCACTTTAAATTTTCAGATTATTTTCATTACTTTTTTTTCTATCACTGTGTGGGACAATCTAACAAGCCCTGATTTTTGATTGCCCGCAACACATTTACCTTCGTATATAAGTGAACAGTGTTTGAGGCTTTTCCTGTGCAGTATTTCTTATTTGTATTACGTCCATTGTAGGCCCTTTCACTAGATATTGTATATGTCACCATTGTAAATGTGTAAGGTGAAATAAATGACTTATGACTTATATAGTTTGTTAGTCAGCAATTTAACCTGCCATTAACAACTCAAAGCTCCTAGATGGAAAGCGCAAAATAAAATTTACCACAATAATTGCACTGAAAACTAAACCGCCATTATTAGTGCAACATCGAACGAAATTTATTCGTGCCATACACCGTTTTTTTCTGTAGGTAAGTAAGTTTTACTAGTTTATCACCATTTTTTTATAATAGTAAAATAGAAAACTGATTTATAAGTCTGAACAACATACAATAATATTAAAAAGTGCAAAAGTGATTATTGATCAGAGAAGTGAAAGGGAAGCAAAAGAACTATGAGTTATCAAGGTCAGCTGCCCTCTCAGAGTTATTAGTCTCAGAGTTATTAGTCATATTATTAATTAATTAATGCACATGCACCAAGTAATTAAACACTATTAAGGTCTTGCATTTAAGATGATTGTTGATTAAATTGTGACAGAAAAGTTTTAGTTTCTAGTACAATAATGTTCAATCATGGGAAAGAAAAGAAGAGACAAATGTGACCATCTTAAATATTGAATTAAATTGGATTATTTTATGTATTTAACATTATTAACATTAACGTTATATTACTATTAGTATCATCTTCATTACTATTACAGTTTATGTTTATTAATGGCCTATAGGATATAGAGATAAGAACCCCAGTAATAAATTTCATATATGTGTGCTTGCATAGCAAAATCGTCCATAAGTCGGCAATTAACCTTTTCTAGTTATTCACACGTCCTGAATCTTCAATTCTTGAGGATCATTTTGATACCAAGTTCATTGCTCAATGTTATTTCTAGTTATTCACATATCCTGACTCTCCATTTCATGCGGATCATTTTGATACCATGTTCATTGCTCTATGTTATTTCTAAGCTGAGATAATCCTTGTTGAAGATTAGGTGCAGGCTACACAGAAAGCGTAATATTGAAACTGTACGAAAGGATTTTAGAAGAGCAAATTGAAGTTACGCTTAAATCCAATAGATGGCTCTTCCTGACGAAGGTCTGGTCTTGTCAATAGCAAAAACTGAAGCAAAATGGCTGCTTCCACGAGTTACAATTGGAGTTCGAAAATACAAGGCTAGTATTTTTACAGTTGCTAATTTTACAATTGCAGTGCTAGTTTCTAGACAGAAAAGTGGGTAAGGAGTTATAGCATTAGCTTTTTAATATTTTTTGTGCATTTTTCGAATAATTCAATTATAGAATATGAAAGACCAATATATTAAGTATCTGTTTTCAGACAAAATAAGAAAACGATATTTGACCAAATTTTTGGTGCTTTCTACTTTGAAGCATCAGAACGTAGTATTAACTATGCGGACTTATGGGCGGTTTTGGTTTGCAAGCAACACATATGACATGAGTAAGAAAAGGGAGGAGTAACAGGACAGCAAATTACATTACTTTGAACTCGCAGCCCACAAAATGTATTCTTACTATTATTGTTTTTAGGTGTTATTATTGTGCTTTTGTTATTACTGTGCGTTTTGGTATTAGTGTCCCTATTACGTTTGAGCTGTTCTATCTTATGTACAGGATCAATGTGTCTTTTTAGCCTCTTTATGCTGTATGCTCAATAAACTAAACTAAACTATTATTATAGCTGGGTAAGTTAACTAACTAATTAATTACTTCTCATTACCATTCACACATCTATAATATAATATAATATAATAATAATAATAATAATAATAATAATAATAATAATAATAATAATAATAATAATAATAATAATAATAATAATAATAACAATAATTATAATAATAATAATAATAATAATAATAATAATAATAATAATAATAATAATAATAATAATAATAATAATAATAATAATAATAATAATAATAATGATAATAAGATAATAATAATAATAATAATGATAATCTTTATTTAAAGTCGGCTTTTGGGTCAACAATTAACATTAGCTCAAACAGCTATTATCGCCGACTGTAAATAACAACCTACAACTACATAACAGAGACTATTATTACCCCACTTTTACCCTAAATACCACGCGTCAGGCAGGGCAACAGCAGGTACCATTTTTAAAGTCTTTGGTATTACCCGGCCGCTGGTTCGAACTCACGACCTCCCAGACGGAAAGCAGACGCATTACCACTAGACTAAGCTGTCTGGTAAATTAATTAATCTAATTATTTATTTCCATTATTAATGAGCATGCATGCTGAGAATCAGCCATGATATTACAATAGCTGTTGATCAATACAGAAAATGTAAAACAGACGCACTTTTGATATGTAAACTTGGCACACGCAGTCGTCGAACGGTTTTATTTCCTTTGCATTCCTCGTGAGGAAGATTCCCCTTCCTTGACATCCCATGTCCGGCTTACAAATAAACGTTTTATTCTTCTTGCGCCGGCAGTATGACTGAAAATCACCCGAGCTGAAATGAGTGCAGTGATCATTAGAGATGTGCAAAATGCAAGAAATATCGCTCAATAACTACGATCAATTCTACTTTCTTCCGGTACCAGATCAGATTTACATAATAAGAGAATACAGAGTACGAGTCTGAAAAGTCAGAGTGGTTATCATAGAAGCTCCGAAAGCAGAAGGTCTTCGGTTCAAATCCCAATAAAAGCATAATTTTTTTACACTTTCTAATTTAGGATTGATTTCATGCATTTATAAGAAAGATTAGATACAGACTGAAAATGATTACAAACAACATTGATATAAGCAAAGATCAAGAAAATAAAAAAACAAGATCACAAAAAAGAAGCATAATTCAAAAATTTTGCAAAACGGTTGTCATATCAGCTATCAGCATTCTGGCAAAAGGCTCGGGCTAATAGAAAACATTTTTTGTAATTTAACTATTTAAAGATTTGTTTAAAGGTTAGACCACCATTGCTAGTTCCACAAGTTTCTCATTGCAAATAATTTTCTCTCATAAAACATGATGATACTCCTGATGATAGACATAATGATAACATGTCTCATAAAACATGATACTCCTGATGATGGACATAATGATAACAGTTAAAACATCAGATGGCTTGTCTAAGCCCAAAGGCGATAACGACATACAATGTTTTTAAATCACAAGTTAAAAGTGTCTATGACACAACAGTAAACAAAAGGTACGTGTTGTAAACATTTTACTAATGACCAATTTATCCATGGCCATTTTACTAATGACAAATTTATCCATAACCACTTTACTAATGACCAATTTATCCATGACCATTTTACTAGCGACCAATTTATCCATGACCATTTTACTAATGACCAATTTATCCATCACCATTTCACTAATGACCAATTTATCCATGACCATTTTACTAATGAGCAATTTATCCATGACCATTTTACTAGCGACCAATTTATCCATGACCATTTTACTAATGACCAATTTATCCATGACCATTTTACTAATGAGCAATTTATCCATGACCATTTTACTAGGGACCAATTTATCCATGACCATTTTACTAATGACCAATTTATCCATGACCATTTTACTAATGACCAATTTAACCATAACCATTTTACTAATGACCAATTTATCCATGACCATTTTACTAGTGACCAATTTATCCATGACCATTTTACTAATGACCAATTTATCCATGACCATTTTACTAATGACCAATTACATTCAATTCGCTATTAAGACATTAGTATCTTTTAAACCTTGTCAACATACTCAGCCGGTAAACACCACGTTCGCGGAAAAATGGCGTAGTCTTTCGGAAACTGTTTCAGCATCCGGTTCATGTTCCGGGATAGCAGGTCTTTCCGGCAAATCTCGCTCATTCCGGGAAAATGATTCACTTTCTGTAAGGCACAAGAATTCTTAAGAAACAAATTGTACATTAGGCACTGGTATTTAATGGTGCAGACGCATTTGCAACCTAATGTACCATTCACATGCTTCGTGCAAGTGGGAGGGGTTCATAGCCACATTGAGCCATATCAATTCAATTCAATTCTTTTATTTCAGCATTAAGAGTGCCATATAAAAACATAAATGTACTAAATATAAATGTACTAAAAAGATAAGTTACTACACATACACAAAGATACATAATACTATGTGTACTAATTACATGCAACAACAAATAAAGCATTTTTTTATTTAATAAAAACTATTTATAATTTTTATAATAGCAAAATTACACCATTTTTAAAATAGCAAAATACATAACTAACAGATTTATATATCTATACAACATACAATATTATTACAAAGTAATTATTAATTAGTGGTGAAAGGGTGGCGAAAAAACTATAAGTTATCGAGGTCAGCCACCCTCAAGCCACCCATTAAAAGTTACCCACACCAAATAAGAAAAACACCCACAAACAAAAGAAATTTGAAGTATACGACACATCAGAGTCATTAGGAATATTTGTCATCAGAGTATTGCCAGGTTTTACAATTCTGGTAAACAGACTGTAATGACATCGTATATGAATAAATTGTGGAAGAGATATATGTGTACACGGAACTGAGATGAACTGCAATCATGTTTAAGTTTAAAAAGCTGCCATTGTTGTATCATTCGTAACCCTTGTTGTGGTCACTTTCGTATTGAATATGTTAACCATGCGGGCAAATGAAAAAAGTTGGTGTTGAGTGTGTGTTAAATAAAAACTGCCTTAGTGTGTTATATAGTGTGTTATATAGTGCGTTATAGTGTGTTATATAGTGTTTTATATAGTGTGTTATATAGTGTGTTATAGTGTGTTATATAGTGTGTTATATAGTGTGTTATATAGTGTGTTATAGTGTGTTATATAGTGTGTTATAGTGTGTTATATAGTGTGTTATATAGTGTGTTATAGTGTGTTATAGTGTGTGTTATATAGTGTGTTATATAGTGTGTTATAGTGTGTTATATAGTGTGTTATAGTGTGTTATATAGTGTGTTATATAGTGTGTGATATAGTGTGTTATAGTGTGTTATATAGTGTGTTATAGTGTGTTATAGTGTGTTATATAGTGTGTTATAGTGTGTTATAGTGTGTTATAGTGTCTTATAGTGTGTTATATAGTGTGTTATATAGTGTGTTATAGTGTGTTATTGTGTGTTATAGTGTGTTATATAGTGTGTTATATAGTGTGTTATAGTGTGTTAAATAGTGTGTTATATAGTGTGTCAATAATGTAGCATACTTTATGCAAATGTGTCAATAATGTAGCATACTTTATGTAAATGTGTCAATAATGTAGCAAACTTTATGCAAATGTGTCAATAATGTAGCAAACTTTATGTAAATGTGTCAATAATGTAGCAAACTTTATGCAAATGTGTCAATAATGTAGCATACTTTATGCAAATGTGTCAATAATGTAGCAAACTTTATGCAAATGTGTCAATAATGTAGCATACTTTATGTAAATGTGTCAATAATGTAGCATACTTTATGTAAATGTGTCAATAATGTAGCAAACGTTATGCAAAGTGCAGACCACTGCAGGTTTCTATAGTGTGCACTCTAACCCTAACCCATATTGTGCACTCTGGTGACAGTCAAGCAGGCTCTAGAGCAGACGCAGTAGACTTATATGTTACCCTACGTTTGGTGATAATAACTCCTAATAAGCATTTTAAGAGTGACTTACATGTATTACTGTCAGTATGTTATAGTGTGTCATAATGCTATTTTAATATACCCTATGTAAATTAAACATACACTGTGGTCGTTTCTTCTCCTCTTTTTCTTCTTCCTATCCCTAATCTTACTATTTTTTTCCATTCCATCATGTCTACTAACCCTAACCATTCTTTCATTCACTCATTTGTGCCATCTTAACAAGCCAAGCTTTCAAGGTGTCGTACAGCAACTCTTTTATTTGGTTAATTTGACTTCATCAATGTTTTTTTACCTATACTGTTTCTTTTTGTTTCAATAATATCATATGTTGATGTATTGTATATATGTATTGCTGGAGTGAAATAAATTTATTGATTGATTGATAGTGTGTAATAGTGCCTATTTACTAATTGCACATTATGGTACTAAACTGTTTTTAGCTTAGTTACACTACCTGCTTTAGTCATACACTACATGGAGATTATTATATAATGGAGATCAACTAGTATACTTTAAACACGCAGTTGTCATGACAACAACTGATTTGGTTTCTGCTTTAAACATTGCACATTGAGTTGTTAGCATTGCTTATGTGTGTCAGGTTCTACAGTTGTTACATAATGGATATCAGCTAGTATACTTTGAACATGTTGTTGTTATGGCATATATTGTAATGGACACAGAATGATTTGATTTTCTATTTAAACATTGTGCATGGAGGCATTCTCATTATTTATACTTGTTACATTCCTAAATTGTTAGTGGTATGTTAGCAGTTTTGCTGCATTCATTTTCAAGGTACATTTCCAGGTTATTTTTGTTACAGGTGGAACCGACAGTGAGATGACCTCCAGCGACACCTCTCTTCTGGAAAAGACCGATGTCCATTCTCTTTCAAGGACGATCGATAGTCAAAAACCTGGACGGAAAGTTAGTCGATGCAGTAACCTCTTGGGATCATCCGGCAAGAAGAAGCGGAGACGTAGGCGGAGGTTGTGGATTATAATTATATCTTTTATATATTCTAATTATTTAATAATTTTGATTTGATTTTTCATTAAATCAAGGTATAAAAAAACTTTATTATTACATTGTAGCAAAAATTGAATTCAATTGTCATTTACTATTTACTATTATATTTATTTTATTAAAAATGTAATTTAATTGCATTGCACCCTACAATATATATATATATAACATATAGTAAAAATTTTGCAAGGCTATGCAATTCCACACTATAATTCTATATGTGTTGCATATTTAAATTAAATGAGTAAAAAATATGTTACAATGTTTATATGTAAATTTAAATGTAAATGTGAATAAGCAAACTTATTATCTATTTTTCAGGGTGACGATTTGCTTAACAAATTGTAAATATGATGTAGGTAAGTTCTAGTTTTCGTAAGTACATCGTAGTTTCGTAGAATGCGCTTAACAAATTGTAAATATGATGTAGGTAAGTTCTAGTTTCATAAGTACATCGTAGTTTCGTAGAATGCGCTTAACAAATTGTAAATATGATGTAGGTAAGTTCTAGTTTTCGTAAGTACATCGTAGTTTAGTAGAATGAGCTTAGAAATTGAACATTACTTTTGTCCAGCTGTTGTCATCTTAGTTATGTGTTAACATGTGTAATAAGCTGGAGCAATATTTGCACTTCGAGTAACTATATTCTGCAGATTGAGACCCATCATTCACTAGACTAGCTGCATATTCTATAGACTGAGACCCATCATTCACTAGCTTAGCTGCATATTCTATAGACTGAGACCCTCATTCACTAGCTTAGCTGCATATTCTGTAGATTAAGACCCATCATTCACTAGACTAGCTTTATATTCTGTAGACTGAGACCCATCATTCGCTAGACTAGCTTTATATTCTGCAGACTGAGACCCATCATTCGCTAGACTAGCTTTATATTCTGCAGACTGAGACCCATCATTCACTAGACTAGCTGCATATTCTGCAGACAGAGACCCATCATTCACGAGACTCTGCATATTCTGCAGATTGAGACCCATCATTCACGAGACTCTCTGCATATTCTGCAGATTGAGATCCATCATTCACTAGACTAGGTGCATATTCTCCAGATTGAGACCGTCATTCACTAGACTAGCTGCATATTATGCAGACTGAGATCCATCATTCACTAGACTAGCTGCACATTCTGCAGACTGGGACCCTCATTCACTAGACTAGCTGCATATTCTGCAGATTGAGACCCATCATTCACTAGACTAGCTGCATATTCTGTAGACTGAGGCCCATCATTCACTAGACTAGCTTCATATTCTGTAGACAGTGACCCTCATTCACTAGACTAGCTGCACATTCTGCAGACTGGGACCCATCATTCACTAGACTAGCTGCATATTCTACAGACAGAGACCCTCATTCACTAGACTAGCTGCATATTCTGCAGACAGAGACCCTCATTCACTAGACTAGCTGCATATTATGCAGACTGAGACCCATCATTCACTAGACTAGCTACATATTCTGCAGACTGAGACCCATCATTCACTAGACTAGCTTCATATTCTCCAGATTGAGACCCATCATTCACTAGACTGGCTTCATGCTCTAACTTGTGGCGTTGCTTTGCAGTGCGTGAAATAGCCAAGAAGTACGACATGCGAATAGTGGACGAGATGGAAGACTGGTCACTGTACTGGACAGATTTTTCCGTGTCACTAGAGCGAGTTATGGAGATGAAGAATTATCAGGTAAATACACTATAACACACTATAACACACAATAACACACGATAACACACTATAACACACTATATAACTCACTATAACACACTATAACACACAATAACACACGATAACACACTATAACACACTATATAACACACTATATAACACACTATAATACACTATAACACACTATAACACACTATAACACACTATATAACACACTATAACACACTATAACACACTATATAACACACTATAACACACTATATCACACACTATATAACACACTATATAACACACTATAACACACTATATAACACACTATAACACACTATATAACACACTATATAACACACACTATAACACACTATAACACACTATATAACACACTATATAACACACTATAACACACTATATCACACACTATATAACACACTATTTAACACACTATAACACACTATATAACACACTATATAACACACTATAACACACAATAACACACTATAACACACTATATAACACACTATATAACACACTATAAGACACTATAACACACTATAACACACTATAACACACTATATAACACACTATAACACACTATAACACACTATATAACACACTATAACACACTATATCACACACTATATAACACACTATATAACACACTATAACACACTATATAACACACTATAACACACTATATAACACACTATATAACACACTATATAACACACTATAACAACACACTATATAACACACTATAACACACTATATAACACACTATAACACACTATATAACACACTATATAACACACTATATAACACACTATAACACACTATATAACACACTATATAAAACACTATATAACACACTATAACGCACTATATAACACACTATATAACACACTAAGGCAGTTTTTATTTAACACACACTCAACACCAACTTTTTTCATTTGCCCGCATGGTTAACATATTCAATACGAAAGTGACCACAACAAGGGTTACGAATGATACAACAATGGCATACGGAAGCTTTTTAAACTTAAATATGTCAGTTCATCTCAGATGCGTGCACATTATATCTCTTCCACAATTTATTCATATACGATGTCATTACAGTCTGTTTACCAGAATTGTAAAACCTGGCAATACTCTGATGGCAAATATTCCTAATGACTCTGACGTGTCGTATACTTCAAATTTCTTTTGTTTGTGGGTGTTTTTCTTATTTGGTGTGGGTAACTTTTAATGGGTGGCTTGAGGGTGGCTGACCTCGATAACTTATAGTTTTTTCGCCACCCTTTCACCACTAATTAATAATTACTTTGTAATAATATTGTATGTTGTATAGATATATAAATCTGTTAGTTATGTATTTTGCTATTTTAAAAATGGTGTAATTTTGCTATTATAAAAATTATAAATAGTTTTTATTAAATAAAAAAATGCTTTATTTGTTGTTGCATGTAATTAGTACACATAGTATTATGTATCTTTGTGTATGTGTAGTAACTTATCTTTTTAGTACATTTATATTTAGTACATTTATGTTTTTATATGGCACTCTTAATGCTGAAATAAAAGAATTGAATTGAATTGATATGGCTCAATGTGGCTATGAACCCCTCCCACTTGCACGAAGCATGTGAATGGTACATTAGGTTGCAAATGCGTCTGCACCATTAAATACCAGTGCCTAATGTACAATTTGTTTCTTAAGAATTCTTGTGCCTTACAGAAAGTGAATCATTTTCCCGGAATGAGCGAGATTTGCCGGAAAGACCTGCTATCCCGGAACATGAACCGGATGCTGAAACAGTTTCCGAAAGACTACGCCATTTTTCCGCGAACGTGGTGTTTACCGGCTGAGTATGTTGACAAGGTTTAAAAGATACTAATGTCTTAATAGCGAATTGAATGTAATTGGTCATTAGTAAAATGGTCATGGATAAATTGGTCATTAGTAAAATGGTCATGGATAAATTGGTCATTAGTAAAATGGTTATGGTTAAATTGGTCATTAGTAAAATGGTCATGGATAAATTGGTCATTAGTAAAATGGTCATGGATAAATTGGTCATTAGTAAAATGGTCATGGATAAATTGGTCATTAGTAAAATGGTCATGGATAAATTGGTCATTAGTAAAATGGTTATGGATAAATTTGTCATTAGTAAAATGGCCATGGTTAAATTGGTCATTAGTAAAATGTTTACAACACGTACCTTTTGTTTACTGTTGTGTCATAGACACTTTTAACTTGTGATTTAAAAACATTGTATGTCGTTATTGCCTTTGGGCTTAGACAAGCCATCTGATGTTTTAACTGTTATCATTATGTCCATCATCAGGAGTATCATGTTTTATGAGACATGTTATCATTATGTCTATCATCAGGAGTATCATCATGTTTTATGAGAGAAAATTATTTGCAATGAGAAACTTGTGGAACTAGCAATGGTGGTCTAACCTTTAAACAAATCTTTGAATAGTGAAATTACAAAAAAATGTTTTCTATTAGCCCGAGCTTTTTGCAAGAATGCTGATAGCTGATATGACAACCGTTTTGCAAAATTTTTGAATTATGCTTCTTTTTTGTGATCTTGTTTTTTGATTTTCTTGATCTTTGCTTATATCAATGTTGTTTGTAATCATTTTCAGTCCGTAGTTAACCTTTCTTATAAATGCATGAAATCAATCCTAAATTAGAAAGTGTAAAAAAATTATGTTTTTATTGGGATTTGAACCTAAGACCTTCTGCTTTCTGAGTTTCTATGATACCCACACGGGTAACGACTTAGACTCGTATTCTGTAGTCTGTAGTGTTATTATGTAAATCTGATCTGGTACCGGAAGAAAGTAGAATTGATCGTAGTATTTGAGCGATATTTCTTGCATTTTGCACATCTCTAATGATCACTGCACTCATTTCAGCTCGGGTGATTTTCAGTCATACTGCCGGCGCAAGAAGAATAAAACGTTCATTTGTAAGCCGGATATGGGATGTCAAGGAAGGGGAATCTTCCTCACGAGGAATGCAAAGGAAATAAAACCGTTCGACGACTGCGTGTGCCAAGTTTACATATCAAAAGTGCGTCTCTTTTACATTTTGTTTAATGATCAACATCTATTCTAATATTATGGCCGAATCTCAGTATGCATGCTCATTAATAATGGAAATAATTTATTAGATTAATTAATTTACCAGACGGCTTAGTCTAGTGGTAATGCATTCGCTTTCCGTCTGGGAGGTCGTGAGTTCGAACCAGCGGCCGGGTCATACCAAAGACTTTAAAAATGGTACCTGCTGTTGCCCTGTCTGACTTGTGGTATTTAGGGTAAAAGTGGGGTAATAATAGTCTCTGTTATGTAGTCGTAGGTTGTTATTTACAGTCAGCGATAATAGCTCTTTGAGCTAATGTTAATTGTTGACCCAAAAGCCGACTTTAAATAAAGATTATTATTATTATTATTATTAAGACCTAATAATTTTTAATTACTTGGTCCACGTGCATTAATTAATTAATAATATGACTAATAACTCTGAGAGGGTAACTGACCACGATCACTCATAGTTCTTTTGCCTCCCTTTCACTTCTCTGATCAATAATCACTTTTGCACTTTTTAATATTATTGTATGTTGTTCAGACTTATAAATCAGTTTTCTATTTTACTATTATAAAAAAATGGTGATAAACTAGTAAAACTTACTTACCTACAGAAAAAAACGGTGTATGGCACGAATAAATTTCGTTCGATGTTGCACTAATAATGGCGGTTTAGTTTTCAGTGCAATTATTGTGGTAAATCTTATTTTGCGCTTTCCATCTAGGAGCTTTGAGTTGTTAATGGCAGGTTAAATTGCTGACTAACACACTATATAGGTCATAAGTCATTTATTTCACCTTACACATTTACAATAGTTTCATGTACAATATCTAGTGAAAAGGCCTACAATGAACGTAATGCAAATAAGAAATACTGCACAGGAAAAGCCTCAAACACTGTTCACTTATATACGAAGGTAAATGTGTTGCGGGCAATCAAAAAGCAGGGCTTGTTCACTTATACACGAAGGTAAATGTGTTGCGGGCAATCAAAAAGCAGGGCTTGTTAGATTTTCCCACACAGTGATAGAGAAAAAAGTAATGGAGATAATCTAAAAATTTAAAGTGAATCGCGATAAAAAAACATTAGTGCTTAAAATGGAATGATGTAATGAATGAAACTCATATATGGAATGATATAAAAGATAGAAAGACTATTATTTTTTAATAGTATGTAATATAAGGTTAGATAGAGAAACTTTCTGGCTTTCAAACCACGTATGACACGAATAAATTCCGTTTGATGCTGCACTAATAATGGCGCCTTTCGTTTTTTGCTTCCATAAGACAAGGTAGTCAAGGTAAATGAAATGTGTTTTTGAAATGAGCAGGTCTTCTGTGTGGGAGAGAAATTCCTGCTTATCATATTATGAACTTTTATTATTCGTATTTATGGTTTGAGCACCAAGTTTATATAAAGGGAATTTATTGTTTGTTTTGATGCTTTATTCTTTTTCAATTGAAAACAAAATGTCTTTGCCTGATAAAGAACTGTCTGGGGTTTGTCTGTAGAATGTCATGCACAAGGTTGAACTGAACTGAATTTCACTTACCTGGAAGCGTGTAGACATAGCTGAGCATAGAGTACCCCTTTCACTTGTAGACCCTCCTTTCCGGTGGTTTTTCTAAACCTGAAATCACATTAACAACATCTTTGTCTTGTTCAACTTCGAACCAAAACAACCACACAGACTTGTTAAGACTGCACATCCTGTCCACACCACACACAACCACGCCACACTTTGAATTATCAGGAGAACGATGATTTGAGTTTCGGCTACCTTTCCCCTATCCTCAAAAACGGCCAGGCGTCTCCAGATGTACAGCTTCGCTAGAGGGGTAACGAAACAACAAACAGCTCTCCCTGGACGCCCACTCAAACCCATTCATTATGATCCAAAAAATTCACTGATTCTGGTGCCCCAAATGCCTCTGATAAGCTCTCTTTTCCAATGCTAAGCAATATAGTACAAAATTCTACTTAATAAACCTTCAAAGCTTCGCTTAACACAGTCAGCCATTCCTGGAATTTTAACCCTTTCATACCCGTTTTATCCCGTGGGATACGAGAATATTTTCTGCCTTTAAAATTAATAAGATTTTAAAACTGACAGTTATTTGATCTGTTAATAGTTATTTTGATATAAGCCAATAACAATAGACTACAAATGGTGATAAAATGGCAAACTAGAAAATCTACGTAGCATAAAAAACTGCGCAAGGTACAGTACTTTAGAAACGACTTTGTACAGATCAGCATAGCATGCATAACTAAATGTCTTAAATACTTTAAAAAATTATCAGCAGTTGCAAAATGAAGCACATTTTTTGCTTTTGTTGTGTTTTTAAAAAAGTCGGGACTGAAAGGGTTAAGCATAGTCCCCATAGTAGTAGGTAAACAGTTACGCTTTAAAACTAAAGTGTAACTAAAAATATCTAACACTGTATGTATAATGCCTGCTTTCTGCCATCTATACCAAATTGTCTACTTTGCTTAATCTTCAAATAGATTTGTCAATGTTGTTCGCAAGAACAGCAAAATTCAGCTTGATCGGTAAAATTTTTAAACGTTGATTTGAAAGTTTTGTGACGTCTTTGAAAATGAATCGTTTCTATTTGTAGCCATTCTTAATAGACGGGTATAAGTTTGATCTACGGATTTACGCCTTAGTGACCTCATGTGACCCGCTGCGTGTTTACGTGTACAAGGACGGTCTAGCCAGATTCGCAACTGTTCGTTACAGCGATCCTAATAATGTTAATGTGGTGAGTACCTGTAATATACCTGTGAGTACCTGTAATGTACCTGTGAGTACCTGTAGTAAAGAGAAGTTATGTGCTGAGTACCTGTAATAAAGAGAAGTTATCTGTCAATGTGGTGCGTACCTGTAATAAAGAATGTGGTGAGTACCTGTAATAAAGAGTGTGGTGAGTACCTGTAATGTACCTGTGAGAACCCGTAATAAAGAGTGTGGTGAGTACATGTAATGTACCTGTGAGTACCTGTAATAAAGAGTGTGGTGAGTACCTGTAATGTACCTGTGAGAACCTGTAATAAAGAGCGTGGTGAGTACCTGTAATGTACCTGTGAGTACCTGTAATAAAGAGTGTGGTGAGTACCTGTAATAAAGAGTGTGGTGAGTACCTGTAATGTACCTGTGAGAACCTGTAATAAAGAGTGTGGTGAGTACCTGTAATGTACCTGTGAGAATCTGTAATAAAGAGTGTGGTGAGTACCTGTAATGTACCTGTGAGAACCTGTAATAAAGAGTGTGGTGAGTACCTGTAATAAAGAGTGTGGTGAGTACCTGTAATGTACCTGTGAGAACCTGTAATAAAGAATGTGGTGAGTACCTGTAATGTACCTGTGAGTACCTGTAATAAAGAATGTGGTGAGTACCTGTAATAAAGAGAAGTTATGTGACGATGTTCACTATTGGTGAGTACCTGTAATAAAGGGAAGTTATGTGAAGATGTTCACTATTGGTTATTTTATATTTTTTTGAAGTGGAAAAGTTACTTCTGCATTTTCGCCCTATGTAGACAATTTGAACAATTGTGTTTTTTACATTTTCTAAGTGGTAAACAAGACAAGATTAGAATTGTTACTTAATGAATAAAAAATGACAATTTAATGTATTTGAACTTTCCTTTATGTAATAATGGCTTTAATAGTTAAACACTTAGCTTACTTTGATATATAATTTTTTCAATTTAATGAATCAAATTGTTATTTCGAATTGAAGCAAAATAAACATCTTAAATTGTCTAGTTTGGATCAATTGTTTATGTTGAATGTAACTTCAGATTTAAAAATTACAAAACTAAATCCCTCTTAATCTTTTCCCATATGTTTCTCCTACCTTCTACCTTGGAAAAAGCGTATAAATTAGGTTGCACTAAAAAAATTTAGGCCTTTTGTCTGAAAATTTAATTTGAGGTCTTCTTATTTTAGATCAGTCATTTGTTCTGTAGGTCAGTTATTTTCAGTCATTTGTTCTGTAGGTCAGTTATTTTCAGTCATTTGTTCTGTAGGTCAGTTATTTTCAGTCATTTGTTCTGTAGGTCAGTTATTTTCAGTCATTTGTTCTGTAGGTCAGTTATTTTCAGTCATTTGTTCTGTAGGTCAGTTATTTTCAGTCATTTGTTCTGTAGGTCAGTTATTTTCAGTCATTTGTTCTGTAGGTCAGTTATTTTCAGTCATTTGTTCTGTAGGTCAGTTATTTTCAGTCATTTGTTCTGTAGGTCAGTTATTTTCAGTCATTTGTTCTGTAGGTCAGTTATTTTCAGTCATTTGTTCTGTAGGTCAGTTATTTTCAGTCTTTTGTTCTGTAGGTCAGTTATTTTCAGTCATTTGTTTTGTTGGTCAGTTAGTTTCAGTCATTTGTTTTGTTGGTCAGTTAGTTTCAGTCATTTGTTTTGTTGGTCAGTTAGTTTCAGTCATTTGTTTTGTTGGTCAGTTATTTTCAGTCATTTGTTCTGTAGGTCAGTTATTTTCAGTCATTTGTTTTGTTGGTCAGTTAGTTTCAGTCATTTGTTCTGTGGGTCAGTTATTTTCAGTCATTTGTTCTGTAGGTCAGTTATTTTCAGTCATTTGTTTGTGGTCGTTATTCAGTCTTTGTTCTGTAGGTCAGTTATTTTCAGTCATTTGTTCTGTAGGTCAGTTATTTTCAGTCATTTGTTCTGTAGGTCAGTTATTTTCAGTCATTTGTTTTGTTAGTCAGTTATTTTCAGTCATTTGTTCTGTAGGTCAGTTATTTTCAGTCATTTGTTTTGTTGGTCAGTTAGTTTCAGTCATTTGTTTTGTTGGTCAGTTAGTTTCAGTCATTTGTTTTGTTGGTCAGTTAGTTTCAGTCATTTGTTTTGTTGGTCAGTTAGTTTCAGTCATTTGTTTTGTTGGTCAGTTAGTTTCAGTCATTTGTTTTGTTGGTCAGTTAGTTTCAGTCATTTGTTTTGTTGGTCAGTTAGTTTCAGTCATTTGTTTTGTTGGTCAGTTAGTTTCAGAAACATGGCGCTGTAGATTCTGTAACACAAATTGTTAATTATAAACAATTCCTTTTAGTGTGATCAGTTATATTGGCTGATAATAACCAGTAAAAGCATCAGCTATTAACGGAGCTAGTAACTTCTACACAATCCCTTCATTGTTTATTAATTTTATATCTTTTTCTTCATTGTTCATTTTGTTTTTCTTGTTTTAGAATAATGTCTATATGCATTTAACCAATTACTCAATAAACAAGCGCAGTGAAGGTTTCGTGCGCGACAACGACAGCGGCAGCAAGAGGTAAATTTTCTTGTTTTTGGCACTGTGTCTTTTGACCATAGATGCATTTTTGCACTTGTATATTAATTGGGCGCAATGATTAATTATGTGATGTTGAAATACTCATTGTTTTTGTATTAAAATGATCATATTTTCAAAAACATTGATAGTGTTGCACTTGTCACAATTTTCGAGAAGATTTCTGCTATTAAACTTGACAATTTTTTCAGAAAGATTTCCACTATCAACACGTGGTGGGAGCAACACGGCTACGACACCGATGCAATCTGGAACGACATCGACGACGTCATCATTAAGACTCTCTTGTCGGCTTTTCCCGCGCTGAAGCACAACTACCGATCCTGCTTTCCGAATCACACCAGGGGGAGTGCTTGTTTTGAAATACTTGGCTTCGACGTATTGCTGGATCACAAGCTGAAGCCATTTTTGTTAGAGGTGAGTAGAGATTTATGTGAGTAGGTTAGATTTGAGTAGAGATTTTTGTGAGCAGGTGAGTAGGTTAGAGGTGAGTAGGAATTTATGTACTTCAGTTGCAAGACGGGATCCAGCACCTGATGGTAAGGTCTGCTTGATGTTTGTATTTGTAGCAAGACCAGAACTTAGCTCACTATCGTAGATTACCGTCTATCACGAGCCACTGAACCAGCGGGGTCTTTCCCATGTTCAGATGTGAAAGATTGCTTCATTAGTGATGGTGAATGGCAATTGAAACTACCATTGCAAATATTGCAAGCTATTAACTGATCAGCTTCAATTTTGCTTAAATTCTATCACAAAGCGCATATCGTGACCTTTCAGCCTTTTATCACTTAACCTCTGTAGTCAAACTAAAGTAGTACTCACACTATGGTAGTATTCACACTATATCAAATAACAAAACGTACAAATGTTTATGTGTAAACTGTCTATTTTTTCATTAAACATGAACTTTGCATTTTTTCAATGTTCTTGCCGATGTTCTTCAATTTTGTATTTGTTCATATAGATGTTTTACATTTTCTTTAGTTTGCTATTTCACACCTGTGTAGACAACATTGCCTCTGTTTTTAGTTTGTTTTACCTGTGCAGGTAAATCACTTGTGTAGACAACTTTGTCTCTGTTTTTAGTTTGTTTTACCTGTGCAGGTAAATCACTTGTGTAGACAATTTTGCCACTGTTTTTAGTTTGTTTTACCTGTGCAGGTAAATCACCTGTGCAGACAATTTTGCCACTGTTTTTAGTTTGTTTTACCTGTGCAGGTAAATCACTTGTGTAGACAACTTTGCCACTGTTTTTAGTTTGTTTTACCTGTGCAGGTAAATCACTTGTGTAGACAACTTTGTCTCTGTTTTTAGTTTGTTTTACCTGTGCAGGTAAATCACTTGTGTAGACAATTTTGCCACTGTTTTTAGTTTGTTTTACCTGTGCAGGTAAATCACCTGTGCAGACAATTTTGCCACTGTTTTTAGTTTGTTTTACCTGTGCAGGTAAATCACTTGTGTAGACAACTTTGCCACTGTTTTTAGTTTGTTTTACCTGTGCAGGTAAATCACTTGTGTAGACAACTTTGCCACTGTTTTTAGTTTGTTTTACCTGTGCAGGTAAATCATTGTGTAGACAACTTTGCCTCTGTTTTAATTTTTTTACCTGTGCAGGTAAATCACTTGTGTAGACAACTTTGCCACTGTTTTTAATTTTTTTACCTTTGCAGGTAAATCACTTGTGTAGACAACTTTGTCTCTGTTTTTAGTTTGTTTTACCTGTGCAGGTAAATCACTTGTGCAGACAACTTTGCCTCTGTTTTTAATTTTTTTACCTGTGCAGGTAAATCACTTGTGTAGACAACTTTGCCACTGTTTTTAGTTTGTTTTACCTGTGCAGGTAAATCACTTGTGTAGACAACTTTGCCACTGTTTTTAGTTTGTTTTACCTGTGCAGGTAAATCACTTGTGTAGACAACTTTGCCTCTGTTTTTAATTTTTTTACCTGTGCAGGTAAATCACTTGTGTAGACAACTTTGCCACTGTTTTTAATTTTTTTACCTGTGCAGGTAAATCACTTGTGTAGACAACTTTGCCACTGTTTTTAGTTTGTTTTACCTGTGCAGGTAAATCACTTGTGTAGACAACTTTGCCTCTGTTTTTAATTTTTTTACCTGTGCAGGTAAATCACTTGTGTAGACAACTTTGCCTCTGTTTTTAGTTTGTTTTACCTGTGCAGATAAATCACTTGTGTAGACAACTTTGCCACTGTTTTTAGTTTTTTTACCTGTGCAGGTAAATCACTTGTGTAGACAACTTTGCCACTGTTTTTAGTTTGTTTTACCTGTGCAGGTAAATCACTTGTATAGACAACTTTGCCTCTGTTTTTAATTTTTTTACCTGTGCAGGTAAATCACTTGTGTAGACAACTTTGCCTCTGTTTTTAATTTTTTTACCTGTGCAGGTAAATCACTTGTGTAGACAACTTTGCCACTGTTTTTAGTTTGTTTTACCTGTGCAGGTAAATCACTTGTGTAGACAACTTTGCCTCTGTTTTTAATTTTTTTACCTGTGCAGGTAAATCACTTGTGTAGACAACTTTGCCTCTGTTTTTAGTTTGTTTTACCTGTGCAGATAAATCACTTGTGTAGACAACTTTGCCACTGTTTGTAATTTTTTTACCTGTGCAGGTAAATCACTTGTGTAGGCAACTTTGTCTCTGCTTTTAATTTTTTTACCTGTGCAGGTAAATCACTTATGTAGACAACTTTGCTCTGTTTGTAATTTTTTTACCTGTGCAGGTAAATCACTTGTGCAGACAACTTTGTCTCTGTTTTTCATTTTTTTACCTGTGCAGGTAAATCACTTGTGCAGACAACTTTGTCTCTGTTTTTCATTTTTTTACCTGTGCAGGTAAATCACTTGTGCAGACAACTTTGTCTCTGTTTTTAATTTTTTTACCTGTGCAGGTAAATCACTTGTGTAGACAACTTTGTCTCTGTTTTTAATTGTCTCTGTTTTTAATTTTTTTACCTTTGCAGGTAAATCACTTATGTAGACAACTTTGCCTCTGTTTTTAATTTTTTTTTTACCTGTGCAGGTAAATCACTTGTGCAGACAACTTTGCCACTGTTTTTAATTTTTTTACCTGTGCAGGTAAATCACTTGTGCAGACAACTTTGCCTCTGTTTTTCATTTTTTTTACCTGTGCAGGTAAATCACCTGTGTAAACAACTTTGTCACTGTTTTTATTTTTTTTTACCTGTGCAGGTAAATCACTTGTGTAGACAACTTTGCCTCTGTTTTTAATTTTTTTTACCTGTGCAGGTAAATCACTTGTGTAGACAACTTTGCCTCTGTTTTTAATTTTTTTTTACCTGTGCAGGTAAATCACTTGTGTAGACAACTTTGCCTCTGTTTTTAATTTTTTTTTACCTGTGCAGGTAAATCACTTGTGCAGACAACTTTGCCTCTGTTTTTCATTTTTTTTTTACCTGTGCAGGTAAATCACCTGTGTAGACAACTTTGTCACTGTTTTTATTTTTTTTACCTGTGCAGGTAAATCACTTGTGTAGACAACTTTGCCACTGTTTTTAATTTTTTTTTTACCTGTGCAGGTAAATCACTTGTGTAGACAATTTTGCCACTGTTTTTAATTTTTTTTACCTGTGCAGGTAAATCACT